>CAKAOI010045061.1:78945-113259 GCA_916701655.1 Sebastiscus albofasciatus | reverse complement strand
ATACCATCTCTGAACGCACAACACGTCCAACCTTGAAGCAGATGGGCTACAGCAGCAGAAGAACACCTGGTACACTTTATTAGGTACTTGTACCTAATAAAGTGGCCGGTGAGTGTATATTACATGTTGGTCTGTGCTTGTTCTTTCCCTCATTAAGCCTTGAGAATCAAAGCCAGAGCAGGTGTACTTGTTATTCCCAGGTTTTCTCACTGTAACACATAGATGTTTTGATTCAGAATCTCAGAGTCTATTTATTCTGTTTTTATAAACCAATTCCAGGTTAATCAGTGCGCATCAGTGCCAGAGGATCAAAAATCAGATTAATTGCGATGGTGTCTTGAGGGCGGGATAAGCAGCGATATGAGTCATGCCAGTGTTGCTATATAACAACACCACAGCTGCAAATACATAGCAAATGCCGTGTACCAGTATAAACCCTTATATCACTCATCACACTCTGATGCAAGAGTCTTTATTTCATCACCCCTACCGTGGAGTAAAATAATGCACTAGCAGTTGTTAGGCTGGCAGCTAATCCCATTGAGCTTTTGCAGTAGTGACTGATCAAAGCTTACACTGAGCCTACTTTGCAGGTTACGTTTACCTCCTGTCAGCCAAGGTTGAAAGTGGAGGTGACTACAGGTCACAGATCTCTGCTGATGAGTTTAAAGCACAACTTGAATAAAAAACTAGCATCCCATCGACACTGTTAATAAGCAAGGCAGGTTGTTTATTGTACAAGCTCAGCTGTCGGGCACATTTACTCACACAGCCTCCCGTTTATAGAAAAGACTTATATAACAAGAAAGCTGGAAACACACATGCAGAAGAAGAAAAATCAATCTAGATAAAACATCACATGTACAGTACACCTATGTGTGCTATAGACCCAGAAGTTTGCCTCCACTCGCTCACTGGGCTTCACGTGGAATAACATGCACATCCTCCCCACGCCACTTATCTCTTCGTACACTCACACACTACCTTACCTTCATGTCTGATCTCAGAGCACAGTAGCATGAAAAAAACATGGCAGTGTTGTAGTAACATGAATGGAGCCGGGGGAATAACTGCTAAATCTTCTTCAAACAAAAAGCAAAAAAAAAAGCTGCAAAATCAGATGAGACGGAGGTGGTCGCATCCCTGAGTGAGAACAAATTACTCTGAGGTGGCAAGATCACTTTTTCTGTGGGGAAACACCAATAAAAAGACCTTTCAGATGATGCAAAGCTCCATCGCGGCTCACAAGCGAGCAGGCGGGACTGAACTGTCAAGAGGGGGGGAGTGAAAATGTGCGTCTCACACACACACACACAAAAAAAGAAGAAAGCAATTGGAGGAAAGTGTGCTGGCTGAATGTGATCAACATCGCCGGGAATTAACGGAAGATCAGAGAAAAATAGGACAAGCGTGTAGATGTGAAGACGTGATGTGAACGATGTTTGGCACGCTGTATGAGGAGTGTGTATCTGTACGTGGGGTATTTTTATTTCCAGCATGTTGCACACCATCTTGGATGAAACCGTTTACACGCTTACTGTCTCTCTCTCTCTCTCTCTCCCTCACTCACACACAAACAGCATTACATAACAAGCAGTACCCCACACTGTCACTGCCACAGAGCTCTGAAGAAAACCACTAGCAAAAGACTAATATGTCACTATTTAACCAATGCAGAGTGTTTCCTCTGACAGCAAGAAGACTCAAAACACAAAACTCAAAACTCACTCAAAAAATAATGTGAAGGCCAAGGGCCTTAAAGGAGGTTATGTTTTCACCGGTGTTTGTTTGTCTGTTATATATAGATAATGTGTCAGGATATGACTGATTCAGCTCAGCAGGTGACTGACTGATAATGTTGTATGTTCACTTTGCAGAAAATGGCGATAGCCAAGCTACAACCTGCTACTGGGGAAGAAAACTTTGGCTCATCAAAGGTTTTAGGTTTTGCCCTAATTTACGGATGCTCATTTTGAAAAATGTTCTTAACCGACCCTCGTTAACCAATTATTAAATGTTAACCGACAAGATTTGTGCCTCGTACCAGCTGCAGGAGCACAACAGATATTGGTTGACGGGAGTCTCCAGTTCACCGTCTGGGAGCGTTAACTTAGCAGCTACGATGCTGCGTGTAGTGTCGCGGACATGCAGCCACTTTCCCAGTAAAAGTCTCCACCACACATTTAGTTTAGTTGAGCAGGTTGTCAGCTGTGTGTCTGTCCGGTGTAACTTTAGTGAGTGTCCAACAAACAGTGTGTGTGTATTTGTGCTACGGTAGCAGCTCTAGCATTGCCGGAGGCTTCGTGCTCGCCACCGCACACGTAGCCTGAGTAACTTTAGCGAGTTTCCAACAGACCCTGTGTGTGTGTTGGTGGTGAGTGTGAGGTTGTTGGTGGCGTTCTAGCTGTGAACGTAGGTGTAACAGTGTGTGTACAGTTTAAAAGTGACGAGCTGCTCCTCTGAGCCGCTCAGCTTTTGAATTAATATCTAACATTTCTTTTAACCGCTTTAACCAATAGCGTTAAAGCGGTTAAAATGCTTAATGTTGGTTAACGGTTAAACGATTAATTATTGACATCCCTGGACTGATTAAAAATCCAGAGGATCATCAAAGTGATTAGGATTCAGAACAGGTCGGTGACTAGCACATACCACCTCCCCTCACCAGCGTCCTGTGGAGGGGAAACCCTGATCAGGAGACACACACTAACGGGATTATCTAGTATAATCAATAATTATTGACAAAACAAGTTCAGCTCACTTCAAACTCATGACCATTTTGGAATCTGTGATTGAGCCGTAGTGAACAACCCGACGGAGTACCGTACATCTAGATGTCAAATTATTCTGATGTCATGTAGCAGCTGCAGCACCGGGCTCAGCTCCTCTCGATGCCACATTAGATTTGCAGCTAGCTCTCACCGGAGGTCACCTGAGGCAGCTTTAGGCAACAAAATGGATTGATTATACTTAGTGGATATTAGGAAAAAACAAAACAAACAAGCCAAAGCCTCGATGAATAAAGCAACAAGGATAAAGTGACAGGACGGACCTTAACTTTGAGCTTCACAGATGATTATATGCTTACACAAATTCTGGATTCTTAAACATAAATAATCTCTTCACAAAGAAGAGGAAGCGTGAATGTTCTCCTACACCGTGCTGCTCACAGTCCCTTTACCTTTATATGTCTTTCATTTCTCATTTGGAGTTACAATATGAGGTTTACATCCAGACAGCAGCAGCATGCATCTTTGCTCTGTGAGGTGAGCTCACAGTGGTGGATGTGGGAAGACGCACCAGTCTGCAAACTGAATGTAGAGGGGGGGAGGTATTAAAGATGTTGTATAGAATATATTTTTGGTTCCAGCCTTCCTGTTACCGTGGTAACTGTCCATCGATTCAGCAGCATTAGTGAACGGAGAACCAAACAAATCCCCCGCCCCCTTACATTCCTTATTTATTTATTTCTTCCTCAGAGAGAGTGGTGTGTTGAGCTGGGGGAGGAAGAGGAGGAAGAGGAGAAAAGAGGGGAGGGTTCGGATGACGAGTGGAAAAAGGAAGGTAGAGGAGGAAATCTGTGGGTGGATGAGTTGGAATGAAGATGAAACTGTTCAGAAATGACTGAATTTGGCATCTTTAACATAACCGTTGACTTGGCACTGCTGAATCTACAGGATACCTAGCAACATGGTGCATCTCAGCAGACCTTCCCGTGTATTCAGGGACAACTCAGCAGGTGTCAGGTGTTATCATTTGGATTTACAAAAATATTGTAGAATTTATCACCTAACAAAAAGCATAACTATCTAGCCATCATATCAAATCCTTCTCAAGATTGATAACCATCACATCACATGAACGACCCACTGTGTTTCTATTTGTGCTCTAATGAGGTGAACTATCAGCATCTGTGAGCATCTTTTAATCTTTTATGTCACACAAAGACTCTGTTTCAGCAATGCAGGTTTATGCTGCAGGTTTGTATTACCGCCTGCACCTCCTGAAGTAAGACTACTAGTCTCCAAAAAGAATAAAAAAAGCATGCACCAAACATGTTTAATAAAAACTTCTCAGTGATTGTAGGACAAAAGACTGAGGGGGGTATTTAGACCTGACGCCAGGGGAGCATGTTGCAGTAATGGACTGCAGCTGACTTTTGAATAGAAGTTGAAGAGAAGACACTTTTGGAACAGTTGGCGTGCATTTATCCTGCAAGAGAAAGGCTGGAGATATCAGTTAGATAATAACTGATGTTGTCAGTTCAGCAAAACATCAGTGACTGAAAAGAAAAAAAGAAATAGTGTGGAAGATGTTTGGTAAACTCTTTAAACTCCATTGACTACATTATTTCTATAAACAGAAACAATGCTCAAGTATCTCTGGCTGCTTCAATCTGTCACGTTGGATTTTGGTGTGCAGGTGTTTTTACTTCTGATTGACAAGACCCATACCTACTTGTACCTTCGGGTTAAGTTGCACCTGCTTGACATTTCTCTATTTCTACATCTCTTAATCCCACTCTTGTTTTTAATCGTCTGACGTTTACTCTCTAAATTACATCAGTAAATAACTAAATGAACGAGGCGTATACAGAATTATTAGACATCTGATTATTTGCCCTTTTCAGAAAGTCTGTCCTCTTCACCCCTGATAGAGGAGCAGTTCTGTTTCCAGGCAACACAACCAAAAACACCCAGCAGGTGGCCCCGTAGTGGGAGGAAAGTTGTATTCCTGCTGAAGGGCACATGGTTTCTACCGTGGCCAGGCTCTAACAATCTTTAGCTAGATAGATTATTACATCACCGTGTTTCTTGAGTACTTTAAATTTAGTTTGTGTTTTTATAGAAAAATAGATTTTATAATAATTTCACATTAGTCCCAGATTAGATACATTATTTCTTAGAATTAGCCCTAGCAGCCTTCAACACATCCTCGAGGGTAGAAATACAATGAGTATACAACACAGAGACGGTCTGTGGAGACATGCTGAAGGTGCCTGAGATCAGTGGTGTTGACATGTTCTGGGAGGACGTGTTCCTCTGCTGGTGTAAAGAAGCGTTTAGTCATGAAATCTGTCAAGGCTCCACTTTGTGGTTTCTGTTCCTGATTAGAGAGGCTGTTAAAGTTCATTTGCAGGTTATAATGCAGACGTAGGGCCTCAAGATACACCGGAGGCAATGAGCAGGTTTATGGGACATAATGCAGAAAGAAGTAGGGAACATCCCTACAGTATGTTGGGTGCCTCTCCTTATGTCATTCAAACTTTACAATCCACTGAAAAACTTTGGAAATTGGAACTCTAGTCTTAGTTTCTTTGTTTGTTTGTTGACATTAGAATAGCCTTTGGGAAAAAAATAATAAATAATGCCTGATATATTTGACTTCAGGACATCTCTGACTACATACATGCTGAAAATCACACATTTTTACTGGATTTATTTAGGTATTTTCCAAAGTAAAAGTCCCTAGAAGTGTATGATTCAACTTTTTCCCATGGTCTAGTGTTAAAGGTCCCATATCATGCTCATTTTCAGGTTCATATTCAATATTGTAGATTTGTGACATCACAAATGGACAGAAATCCTGACGGCTTGTTTCAAATGCACAATTTCTGAATACGGGCTGTGTGTATTTCTCCATGGATTGAGTGTTTTGATACTTTCACAGTATTTATATAGGACTTAAACCTGCTTTATTATATAAAAGACATGAAAATCTCACTTTTTACAATATGGGACCTTTAAAAAAAGTTAACAAAAATTGCAATAAATTGTGATATTGAATCTCAATACTTAAAAATCATAATACATATCGAATCGGCACTCAAGTAAACATTGAATATATAGTAGTATCGAATCGGGAGATAGGTGAATCGGCCCAGCCTTAATTATTTATACCAACTTCCACCAGTGGGTCGTATCTGCTCCAATAGACTTGAACTGTTTAACCTCAATGAGACCGTACAGGTCTATAGAAATGTTGAACCCTGGCTACAAAAACTGTCTCTTGGGACATCCAAACAACACAGAGGCAGAGACACGGGTGGAGCCACCGGGTCCAGCTCTGTCCCCTACCTCTAGATCACTCTGAGCAATATGCACATACTCTTTATGACCAACAAGTTGTATTACTGTTAATATTACTGAATCCTAAACAATGCCGAACTATTATTGTAACACATATCTGTCGTTATTATCATTCTTATTCTACTGCATACTAATCATATATATACCATTAGTATTGTATACTATTCTCTACTAACATGTATGCAATTCATATACATTATACTGCATAAACAGACTGTCAGCACGGACTAAAGTCATGTTTTTGTTACACATAAATAATGCACATTTATGTACACTGGCTAGGCTGTTGTATTGTATATCATTATTTTAAATGTATCTACAGTATTCCTTTTCTAGAATACATTCACAATCCGCAATGCACTTCATGTAATGTTTCCATCATGACTCCCTATTTTATTGATGAAATCCTTGAAATGAGAGTGACTAAATTATCTGCATTAAAAAATAAGATCACAATTAAAGCCACTTTCCTGTCGGGACAATCTTCTTCAGGATATTGTAGTCTCTCTATAGGGCGCTGGAGGTCAGCACCTACCGACAGAGGTCACACTGCTGACCACAGAGCTCTCTGAAGGGGGTAGAGATCAGCGTGCAACTTTTGGATTAAACCCAAACTGTGATCTTTTTAAACAGGAAATTGAGAAACAGTAGGAGAAGTGTTTGAAGCTTGTGGGGTGAAAATAAAATGTGTTTTTCACACTTTTTTCTTACTGACTGACTGTCAACTATTTTCAATTCCAAATAGTGCGACAAAAAATAGAATATGGTACAGAAACTGGCAGTTATCATGCAGACAACTGAGCCTCATGTACTCTTCATGTAACTTGAAATCTTCCTCTAGGCCGTCATTTGTTGAGGTTATTAGCTGTCAAGTTGTTCGAGTAGAAGGAATAAAGACAAAAGACAGTGTGCATACCATACATGCCTGTTATGTATGCATCCATGAGTATATAAAGGACAACAAAGACTTGTTGTTCCACCCTGGGTTCACTCATTCTGCCTGTTTCCTGAGTTGTAATTGGTGAATCAATGTTATTGACTGACCACAAAGTCTACTCATCAGGTTTCAAAGGGCTGGAAGCTACTCGCTGATCAAAGACGGGGAAGGTTAAAAGTGAGTTCACATGGTGGTTCTTTCAATTCAATTCAATTCAATTCAAAACTTTCATTTAAGTCTCGATGATCATTGAGGTTTCCCTCATTTGCATGACGAGAAACACACAGAGGTCAAAAAAATCAAACCAAAAAAGGACAATATAAAATAAAAATATATATATAACGGTATGTATTAAATGAAGGCGTAGTGAGAGTGTCAATTTTGAGAATGTGTTGCAGATAATTCGATTGTTTGATCCACAAAAACTAAAGAAAGACTTTCCCAGTTCAGAATAAATCTGCCGGGCTCGAAGCATCAGGACTCTAGTACGGTCGAGGTCATTTCACATGTACAGTAGGTTAAACCAAACTGCACTTACGCTATTCTGAGGGAATGTACAGTGTATCTGTGGTGATGAACAAAAATATGTTAATTCTTCATATGAGTTATGAGGATAAAGATAAAGATCCTACAACATACTTGTTGCCCTGAGTATAACCCCCCCTCCAGTGATGCAACGGTCATTTACACAGTGAAGAGCCAACAGTACAAGCTACTAAGGGAGTTCATCTTTTGTGACATTTTCTTAAATAAAACTCTGCAGTTCTGCAGCTTGCAAAAGGATTTGTGTATTCTGATAATGCAATTATTTTGCTTGCAACGTCTGCCAAGTAGACTTTAAGAAGTGCTCGTGAGCAGAGTGAACCGTGAGCTGGCTGACACAAGTTCAACCCAACTTCTGCTGCCGTATCTCCTCAGATGAACAAGCAGCCGGGTCCTCTAGTCTGCTGACTTTTATGTATATAACAGTATGAAAGAAAAGCCTCTGCTGCTTTACCTACACCAAACGGGTGTCAGAATAAAGATAAGGGAAATAATCTAAAAGACCAACAATGGCATGCTATCACGGTACTCATCATGCCCCCTGAAGCATTACATAACATGGCTATGGAATGAAAACTGCATATCATTATGCCGTGCACATCCATTATGGAGAGCTGAATACTAAAGATAGTAGAGCTGAAGAATATAATATTCACAGTGTATATCTCACAACATGAGCACTAAGAGCGGCCGGTGGGGGCTTCTTAAGAGCTCAGTAGGACAGCTGTAGGATAACTGGACATGGTTTATACAGAACAGCTGATTGTTTTGTCAACTAACTTATGAGTTAATAGACACTGTGAGGTCAATATGACAAATTATCATGACGGTGCTTTACAAATCTCTGTTTCAACAGCATTCCTGTCCCGTGACACATGTATCACCAAGAAGGAGTGGACATGGAGGACGTCATATGTTAGGGTTAGCATTGTGTGGGCTGACGTTAAACCTCATATAAAGTATGTAAACAACGCTGTCATTTACTCCTCCATTCAACAGTTCAGTACGCGACATGCCGTCTAGCTGCCGTCTATTAGAGCCGGCTGTCAGTCACTCGCAAACTCCGACCAAATGGTCCAGCTAGGCAGCACCGATCGAATATGAATCACACAGCTTTGCCTGTGTGTGTTTTTTGTTATTGAACTGATTGCAGCTGTTGTTACAGGCCCTGGCAAGGCTGGAGGGTGTGATGGAATATGCCATTTAAAGCTGCAGTGGGTAGAAATGGAGCAAATATGATTAAAAAGAGTTATTTTTATGAAACGGTCACCACATCCAGGCAGTGACAGGGAAAAATCATGTTCCTCTGTGTCCTCCGGTGCTCCTAATGGAGTATTGTGTTACTGTAATGCCTATTTCTCTCCTCAAATGTTTTCAGAAACATCTTGTAGTGTACATGTTGAGATCTATTGAGGAAATACCAAGCACTGGCCACCAGCCGGAGCACAGCCAATAGAAACGCTCTCTCTCTCTCTGAAATGACCTGTGATTGACCAAAGTCTCCCATCACGGGCTACATTTTCTAAAGCCTGAAAACAGAGCCATGAGGAGGAGCAGAAGTCTCTCAGAACACTTGAATTACAATATGCTGAAACGTTATTATGGATGAAATGATGCAAAAACATTTCTGCCTACTGAAGCTTTAATTTTCTGAGAGTTCAGTGCACATTTTTCTTTTGATTTCCCTCCTTCCAGTTAGCAACATGGCAGTGTGCTCACCCCTAAAAATCCCCAATTAAAAGATATTTTTTTTTAAATTGCGTTCAATTTTAGCTCCCAAGTTACTGCAGTTAACACCTTCTAATGTCAAAGCCTTCAGTCAGTACACAGCTACTCCCGAAGCAGGTCACTCACAGTGTGAATGTGCAACTGTGGCACACTGAAAAGAAAATGTAATCTGCTTGTGTGTGCACGTGTACGCCACCTCACAAACACTCACACATGCAGACATGACATGTGCCATGTGATGCAGCCATCCCTTCACACTGCACTGATAGTAAAGGAAATGACCATCCAGATGTTTGTTAGTAACCAGATTCTATTTTTGAAAAGAAAATCACGACCTCCACCAACACTGCATTTCATGTTACACTTCCTTCTCACAGAAGGCAACCACTCTGTACCAGGCACTCTGAGTGGAGGGCAGCACACCGAGGCTGACTTGGTAATGGCTGGTGTGAATATTTCACCATGGCTTTCAGGATATCGACATCACTAACTGACCCAAGACACCTGCCGCCACACGTGTGTTCCACAACATGTAAGGAAGAGAGAGAAGCATGTGTCCATCTTTAGCATCTCCAGCCAGGACAGTGTGCTAACTCTCTTACTGGATGTACACTGTACGCCTATACTTAGGCTACAAAACCACTCAATGGAGATTTTACACATAAAGGACAAAGACAGCTCTGACAGTTTCACTTAGAACGATCCATGCAAGAAGTCAGTGTGACCTTAGTGTGATGTAAATAGGCAAGCTGCTTCTAAGGGAGTTACCTGTGCACTATTGCAATCACTGTTGCTACCTGCAGCATCGTCAGGTTATATCATACTGTACATATAAACTTGAAATGATGGCCGTTGCCTACATATCCAAGATATTGCTTTTCTCACAGTGAGTAAACAAGACTGAGAGTGAGGCTGAATGCTGCTGTCTGCATGCTCAATATGACAATGTTAACATGCTGAAGTTTAGCAGGTAGTTTACCATGTTCATCATCTTCGATTAGTTAGTTAAAACTGCAGTGGCCTCTGTGTCATCCGGTGCTCCTCAGATTTCACAGACTGGAGTCAGAGCTGATCTGGAGTCTGCCATCCAGCCGCCGTCTATGAGAGCCGGCTGTCAATCACTCGCGAACTCCGACCAAACGGTCAAACTAGGCAGCGCTGATCAAATATGAATCAATATTCTATTCCTGTAATGCCTATTTCTTTCCTCAAATGTTTTCAGAATCATCTTGTAGTGTACTGTTTAGCTGTAACATGAGAAAGTTTTCTCCGGCTGGTGGGCGGTGCTGATCTCTACATGGCTGCCGGGTCTCAAACTTTCTCATTTTACAGCTAAACAGTACAGGAGAGAGGAGAGAAATAGGCATTACAGGAACATAATATTGATTCATATTTGATCAGCGCTGCCTAAGCACACTCACAGCACAGACAGTAAAGTTAACATTAAAGTTAATAAAGTTAAAAGTCAATTACAATGTGAAGTTGTAACGTTATCTTGTGTTTACGTTTGCTGTTATAGAGCCGGCTGCTGAACGGGGAGATTGTCCAAAGGGAGTCTAGAGGTCGACCTGGGCCCATTTTTCATAATCGGCATCGGCCTGAGCATATTAGGCCAATTAGCAAGCAGGCACATCTGCAGGCAGCCCAGTGTTGTTGTTGCTGTGGAAGACGTGTGACACCGCACCTTGTGTCATCAACCTCAGTAGGTGTAGCCCAGTGGGCTAACCTTGGCAAGAGTGCGTGAGAAGAACAACGTCGTAACTGGGAGAAACTGGGAGAAACCGGTAGGGCTTAAATTCTTCTCTTTCAAAGCCCTATAATATATTTAATTAGTTAGATATGAAATGTTTTAGAGAGATTATATTTTGGAACTGTATTGATAGCGAGCCTCCATCCAGCTACCTTACAGGTGGAGATAGGTACCGAAACCTGGTAACGGGCTCAGGTGCTAAATTATTACAGACTGTAGTATTGATAAGCTTCGACGTTATTAATTCTGTTTTTGGTGACGGAGAATTTCTCTCTGTCGGTAACGTTAGCTGTGTGCGGGGCGGAGCAGCTCTCATACACGCTGCTGCAGCACCGTGTTCAGACACACAGCTTCTGCTCTTAGTAACTATGGCGGAGAAAACTAAACTTCAAAAGCGTGATACCACTTTACTAGAGTTGATGCTGATGATGCTTGTCATAAGTGCAGGTTTGCGTGTGAGGGCGGAAATACGAGCAATCTGTCGAAACATTTAGCAAAAACTCCACTTCCTCATGTAACGTGTCTCTGGGTCCTACATAGCCTCCATGACGTCACCGCTAGTGGACTGTGTGTAGCAGACGTTCCCTAACTGCCTCCACCTTAGCAGGATCTGCCATCACTTCCTCATCAAAGATGAAATGCCCGAGGTTCTGGACTAGTGTAGAAAAACAAGTTACACTTGGACAGTTTAACTTTAAGACTGGCATCCCCATACAGACATACACTGTTCTTGACTCTGTGAAGCGTTTCTATTAACTGTTCTTTATAAATAAATTACAGCAAAAAATGTATTGAATGTGCATTCTCATGTTTTCTGCTTTTTTTAATTTCTGGGGAATTAAATGCAAGAGTAGCAGATTTTATTACCTTTTGTAAATAAACAGTAACATGTAACTACATATACTGTAAAATGACGGTAAAACCCAGTTATCCTACTGTTGTGTACTGTAATCCAATATACAGTAATATACTGTCAAAATAAATTACAGTAGCTGCACTGTAAGATATTTTCAGCATTTTACTGTTATTTTACAGTGAAATGTGTTCTTGTATTATACACGTAGATGACATACATTTCACATAAAAAACCTACATGAGGTACTTAACAACTAACACAAAGATTATAGCATATATAGCAGCCAATTTAATTACCATACCTAAAACAGTAAGAGGTCAGTATCATCTGCATAAAAGGAATTATGTAAGAGAAAATATTTAACCATCATCTCATGAATGTTAATTCTTCATATGAGTCATGCAGATAAAGATCCTACAACATACTTGTTGCCTTGAGTAAAACCTGGCTGTGTGAGGATTCCCCCCCTCCTGTGATGCAATGGTCATTTACACAGTGAAGAGCAAACAGTAAAGCTGCTAAGGGAGCTCAAAAAGTGTTTTTTTGTTGTGACATTTGCATAAGGATTTGTGTATTCAACTATTTTGCTTGCAACGTGTGCCAAGTGGACGATCAGAAGTGCTCGTGAGCAGAGTGCTGCAGCAGAACCGTGAGCTGGCTGACACAAGTTCAACCCAACTTCTGCTGCTGCTGCCATATCTCCACCGACAGGCAGCCGGGTCTAGTTTGCTGACTGACGTGCACAGTCAGAGGGGAAAAGTGAATCATTCTCTCACACTGTAAACATGAGAACTCACTCTGGCAAGAGATAATAACCCACAGTAAATATATGCACTGAAAGCATCCTGTAGCAACGCTGAAAAATTATTTATTCAACTCTTCACTTCAAAGCGACGAGGTGATGAAGACAAGCAGGACAGTGAGGAGAAGACAAAAACGTGTGTGCACGTGCAAACATTCAGAAACGTGTAGAGAGCTTCTGTCCTCCTGCTTCACTGCATGCCTCATTCTCTCACACTGCTCATTCTCTCTCTCCGTCTCAGTCCATGTCTCCCTTTCATCCCCTCTCTGGTCCAGTGAATCATTCAACCGTTCAGCCGTGTCTCTTACCTTAGTAGTGACAATGCAAAGACAATCCATGCTTGCCAGCCCAAAAAAAAAAGGGAGCTCTCAACCTATGCCCAAATTCATCCCCACTAATATCACCACTGGAGGGAAAAAAGCAGGAAGATGGAGGAAAAAGATACCAGTGCGAGGAAGCGAGGAGGAAAGATAAAAAAGGTAGGTGTTGCTGAAGAAGAAGGAGAAGAAGAAGAAGAAGAAGAGGGGGAGGAGAGGAGGAAAAGAACACACACACACACGCACTCACACACACACTCACACACGCTGGCGAAGGAGAGAAGCTACGGCGGACAGACGTTACTGCATGTGGGCCCCTTGTGAGGACCGGGATGCCTCCTCCACAGCGCTGAAGGCGATCAGGATTCCTAACGCCATCTCAGAGCGGAGCATGCGTCATCAGCTAAACCACACACACACACACACACACACACTCACACACACTCACACACAAACACTTACACTAAAAACGCTTAGCAGCTGGACTGGCCCCCTACAATATCCCAAAATCATTCCTTAGCTTCTCTCCCCCTCATTCATCCTTTCTCTCTCTTGTTTTCAGTTCATCCTCTCCTCCTCTTTCTCTCTCTCCCTCTTGTCTCTGGGCCGAGCGACTAGCTGGGATGAGAGAGAGAGCGAGAGAAGAGAGTGAAGGACGCGAGCGTCAGCTCAGCGGAATGAATTAGATTCCTATGCTCTCTGTCTCGCTGGCTATTAGCTGCTGAGGCGGACTGCTGGAACTTAATAATAACACATTGGCTTTAATTTCATCTGCAGAGCAGCGGCAGCACTGCCTGCCACCACCCACAACTGCAGTTTGTCTCCAGATGTGTGCTGTCATCACAAAGTGACAGAACCACTTCTGAGTCAGCAACACTTGCAAACTGTACGCTTTCATCTACATTTATTTCATGAGACACTAGAATATAACAACAAAATACTGCATGGAATTGGTGTTTCCAAGAAACAATGCAGCTGAATCGTGAGTAAAGCTCAGACACACGATCGGAGTTACAGCGGTCCAGCAACCATTACGTCAAAGTACAAAGAAATGATCTGTACTGTTAAAGGGATTGTTTGTAACTTCTTACACGTAGAAATCATTGTGGGTCGGTGTCCAATGTGCGCTCGTGTGTGTCTACGCTGTTCAGACAAGACTCCAGCACAAACTACACAGAAGCACCAAAACCTCTTGGTTGTATCTAGTGAAGCCTGTTAAACAGTGTTGGCCGCGGTCGGAGGACGCGGGGGAGACCGTAGCTTTGGTCTCCAGGGCCGGAGTCTCTGCTCCTCTGCTCCTCTGCTCCTCTGTCTGCCTTCACTCACACACTACGCTCGTTCTCACTCTGTCGCTCCACTCTCACGTGCATGCTGCTCACTCCACACTGCAGAAGAGTTAGCTTAGCTCTGAGAATATCTAGTGAATGTTCAGTGGACGTTTGTGCAGAAATAACTGCTGCAGCTCCTCCAGACCAACAGAGGTTTCCCGTGTCTTGTGAAGTGACGGGGCTCTGAGAAACCTTATCATCTCCGACCAAAACTCCGGCGTCTCCCCCGTTCCCTCCGGCCGCCGTCGGGAGGCTGAGGCAGGAAAAGCCAACACTAGTATCAGCATTGATTCATGGAGAGACCTTGGTCTGGTCAGCTAACATTACTGCCAAGCAGCTGAAATATGGAGTGATATTGTGCTTTTAGCTGACGTGTGTCTCCTCACTGTGTTGAGCGATGCTCGTTCATGTCTGTAGAGCGAGCACAAGCGCCAGCAACAGGACGCTGACTTTAGTTAACGGCCACAGGTGTCGCTGTTAACAAGCATTTCTGATTCTTACAAACAGTCCCTTTAAAAGGCAAAACAGATGTAATCTTTGCAGAGTTACTTTTGGATTGAAGGATTAAACATGAAACAAAGCTGTGCTTCAATTTTTAGATACAGGCTTTACTTATGGGACGTAAGAGAGATTTCCCATAAACTATAAACCTCTATATTCAGCAGAACAGGGTCAATCTGTCAGGTTGTGTTTGCCTTTTGGAGTGAAAAAACACACAAAGCCTAACAATTTTGTTATCAAACAATTTGTACTGAATAAAAGGATTTAATAAAAGAAAAGATTCCTTCAAAGTTTCACTCATTTCACTAATAGTAGTACTTTAACGTGAGGATTTTAAAGGTAATGCCTCTAAAATTGTACAGTTTGTTTTAGACATTTTCATTTATCATTAATGAAAAGTCTAAATGCACAGATGCATTGACCACAGTTTGAAGTAACTAACGTCTGCCCTTCAGCAAAATTGCTTTTAAAAAATGCATTAAATGCAGCTCTCTATAAAGATAATTTACAGACTTTAATTTTGATATTCTTCATATGTAGGACGCATGTATCCATCCTGCAAGTACAGCACACTACAACGTGTGACTTTATTACAGTGCTGAAGGAAACAAAGGAGATGTTACAGCACTATATGTGTTTGAAAAGCTCTAGCTCAGTCTCTTAGTGCTGTATATTAAGAATCAATAACCTGTCACGTCAGTCGGTAAGAAGTCCCAGGTAAACTTAGCCACTCCGATGTTCACCTCTAGAGACTATAAGCCTCTGAACTGCCGTGCATTCCCCCCCCCCACCTATAAAGTGCCCTGGTACCTGTTTGCTGGAGCCATCCCGGTGAAGAGGTATGTTGCAGAATTTGACCTTGATTACTGCTTTCATTTGTGGACGGAGCGGCACCCTTTACTCTCCCCAATCTCCCGTCGTTCTTAGTGAACACGTCCACCCGTTCCAGACTCGCACTGCCAGCCAGAGCGACAGGACTAATCTTTCCAGGTGATGCGGCTCAGGCAGCTTTGACTTATTGCATTAGAGAGAAGGAATGCTTTAACCTCCTTTGTTAAGGCTGTTGCTTATGTATACAGACTAGGTGTGATAAATTTGGCTTTGCCTGTGTATATGTACAACAGCGCCACTTGACGGATTTACTCAAAAGCTTGACTTTGAAGCTGACCTATACTTGACCCCGACACGTTCTCCTCCAAAGTCATGGCGACTGTCTGCACGTCGCCTCGCTGCTTTACAACCGGAGAAAGACATCCAGAAGAAGCACTCTGACAACAGATTGTGGCTGATATTACTCTGCACTCAACACACGTAAGATCCCCAATGTCAGCAAACCTAATTTGCACAGGAAATATTTAATTTACATATTAAATAAAGAAGCTCTGCAGTTCCAAATCACATTCATATGCTCTACCACTCCCAGGCAAACAGGAGCAAAGATTAAACTGTCATCTTTACGGAGACGGGTCATTCCCCTGCTCTCAAACACTTGAACAGACATGGAGCGACAAATTGCGAAACCAAGTGTTATATTGCTGGGAAAAGATGTGTTGGGCTGCATTACACTGCAGTGTTCCACCATGCCATGAGTGATGATGAGGGAAAATGAAAAAAAATAGATCACGAAATGGACCAAAATGGATGCTGGTAACGTAAAACACAATGGGTGACTGTAATGTACAGTCCCAAATGAGTAAAAGATCCCACAAAGCTAATGCAATACGTACGTATTCTGTACACGCAGAAAGACTGTAGTAGTACGGCTTCCAGAGAGAACTCACCTCAGAGGTCTTGGCACTGATCTCTCCCTTCTCCATCCCGCTGGGTTCGGAGCTGCTCTGCTCCCTCTGCTGGGAACAACAAACAGGTGCATAAGTGACTCTGCATCAGCACACTCGGACAGTAACACACTGACCTGAAGAACAACCGATAGAACATATAAACCAACAGACCAGTCTTTAAGGTGATGAGTATTTTATAGCCTGAATGCATTTGTGGACTAATTCAAGCCGTTTTGTAGAAGCTGGTGCACTGCATGAGGTTTAATTTAAGTTGGAACAGCGAGCACAGAAATTCTTAAAACTACCTACATTATGTATAATGCAAAAGATATTTTCTAATATGTCAGAGGCTCGGACTGTGCATATGGTAAATAAATCTAATATTAATAATTTAAATGGAATTTGGAAATGTTGACATTAAAAACCTAGGTCACATTTAATTTAAATGCAAAACAATAGATGGACGCAGTTGTAAATGAGTTATGCAAGAATTGGCACTGACAGATAGATGGAGTCATCATTGGCTGGTTGGTCTGTCTGCTGCTGCTTTGGTAAGTCTTTAATTAGAAGCTTGGATAGCGTAAGCCTATATGTGCCCGTGGCAACCAAAAATAAATCCCCAGCACGCTAAGACATACTACAAACCCTTTTAGTGCACGCAGGCTCGCTTTATCCTTCTTCTGTTTATAGCAGCACGGCCTTATCACTTCAAGTATAACATTTTTGTTGATATTAAGCTGGACCCTACTGCATGCTGGGAGTGAAATAATGACACTGACATCAATCTAGTTTATACTGTATACTGTGTGTTGTAGCCATGAAACTCTTCATGCTGATAAACAATTGAGACCCTGGGAAGATCTGCTGGTAAGATAAGTCAGCCAAACTGAAGAATATCAAATACAGTATAGCATAATACTATATAAGCAACATTTTAGATGTAAAATACCTCATGAAGTCAGAAAATAACAGACATTGATTGATCTTTTTAGTATCTTTTGGAAAGAGATGGATTAAGGTCCAAAGCAGGATTGTAACTGGAGATGTTGCGTGGTCATTCATGGTCGGGCTCCTCAACCCCTATAAGCCACGGGGCGCTCCCACTCATTAACTCATGAACTCATGGCTAGCCTACTGTATCTGCCCCCGAGTGGACATTAGGAGGCGTAATAATGTCCTCAAACATAGACTCACCCCAGATGATGCAATGCCTCTCTGCAGCGCTGCTGAAACGCAGAGGGCCTCTCTGCGTATGTACTATTAACAGTTCATAATATAATACTGTCTTGTTCTAAATTTAATGATTGAAAAGTGCAACTATGCTCAGACTCAGCTGACCTGACCCGTCAGATGGTTTGTTACGCTTAGAGAAGCCGTCATTGGAAACTAGAAAAGGTGATTGGATGAACCATCTGTCAATCAAACTCTTGCCGAAGCCAGTCGGGAGAAGAGCGAAAACCTCTTCTCCATCGAGAAAAGTCTTCAGTGCCGATCTTTGCGCTTCTTTCTATAAATCTTTCACTGATGCTATTGCAGCATCTACGCTAACGTCTTCAGGAGCCACCATTGTTGTTTAGAACCAACAGTCGGCGCTCAGTGTCGTTACACAAACCTAAACCGCGCCCCGTAGCTGCCGGTAGCTCCTCACAGGATGCTGATTGGTCCGTGCTCTGGCTTGCCGGATGCAAATGTAACACTTGAAGTCTGACAAGATTTCTGCGTGATATGTGATCCTGTGATTCTCGGGCAACTCCTGCTGCCGTGGAAGGTAAACCATAAGCAGCAGCAAACTGAAAGAACAATATTTCCTTCTTCTTTTTTTTCATAAAGCAGCAAATTAAGTAAAAATTCATGAACTTTTCTCTTTTAGAGTAAATCACCTGCTGTTGCAAACTGTTTAACACAACTCGAACTACCGAGGATCAGAGACTGTATAGTACGAGTTCATCGCTGTGGAATAGCATATGTTTAAAAACTGCCAGAGATATGATGTATTACCTTAATGTGATTTTTGTATATATATATATTTCTAACAAGGGAACCTGTTACAGTGTTTAACTGTACATAATTCCTACATCAACGTCTCATACAAAGCGTATGCAGCCATTGTCATTCAGAAAGGAAAGGGTTAAAACTACTGAACTAAACTCTTGAGGAGCTTTTGTTTTTAACTTTCAAACTGCATAACACATGTATTTATTTGTTGTTGTTTATGGATTTGACTAACCCCTATGGACCCTGTTAATTCATTTGGATAGAGCCATCTGCCGTCTCATTATTTGACAGGACGTTTCAGCCTAATCGTCAGAGGGCTGATTGTGGTCACAGAACAGGGGATATAACAGCAATGTACTGATGACCTTATGGCGGGGGTCATCAGTCTCTGAGGACTCTTCTAATCCCCTTCACTTATCCCTATCCTGCTACTACTGGATGACCTCATCAAAGTGGCTCAGCAGCTCCTGCTGTTATTTTGAAAGCTATAAAGATCCTGTACACATGACATGTTTGAAAATGTATATTAAAGTCCCTCATAACCGATTCTTTACTGCAGAAAAGCTGCAGGTACGACGCACAAGGTTGGGCTGTGTAGACAAATAGGATTACTAGTAGATTACCAAACTGGTTGGTCCCATTCCAAGTCAAACGTGCTATTAGTAACACGCCTTGCGTGTTACTAATAGCACGCATACACATACTCACACTGGCCAAAGGTCTCCTTCAACCAATAAGCAAAAACAAAAGCTGTATCCTACCTGTACTTCTTATAATCGACCTACATTTCAACTGACACGCTTTTATGTAATGATACTTCTCGTTCTCCTGCTGCTCCACTGTACTGGTTAAATCTGCAGGAGGCAAAACGCCCATAACAACCTTCAGCATATTCTAATTCAAGTGTTCTGAGAGACTTCTGCTCCTCCTCATGGCTCTGTTTTCAGGCTTTAAAACATCTAGCCCGTGACGGGAGACTTTGGCCAATCACAGGTCATTTCAGAGAGAGAGAGAGCGTTTCTATCGGCTGTGCTCCGGCTGGTGGGCGGTCACAAACCTTCTCATGTTACAGCTAAACAGTACACTACAGGATGTTTCTGAGAACATTTGAGGAGAGAAACAGGCATTACAGTAACAGGATACTACATTCGGCACACCGGAGGACACAGAGGAACATGATTTTTCACTGTCACTGCCTGGATGTGGTGACCGTTTCATAGAAATAACTCTTTGTAATCATATTTGCTCCATTTCTACCCACTGCAGCTTTAAATGTCATATTCAAGCAACCCTCCACCCTTGCCAGGGCCTGTAACAACAGCTGCAATCAGTTCAATAACAAAAAACACACACGGGCAGAAGAAATCTATTCTACACAAAGTGAATCTGATGCTTCCACTCTTCCAAACATTCACTTTTTTACTGATGGAGATTTTGAAGAGGCTATCTCTTGAGATCACACAGACAATGTACATATCACAAAATGCAATCCTGCATCGAGTTTTCATTATTATTATTATTTTAGGACCGAGATAAAGATCAATTCAGCTCCTCCTTTTGCTATCAACATGCAGTATATCTAGTAATTTAAGATAAGAGGTGAAATAAGAGGCACAGAGAACCACATTAGAGGCCACTATTTATTTATTTTCTTCTCGGTAATTCTTAGAGCCAAAGCCACATTTTGATGAATCTTTCATGCTTCTTCAGTCCTTCATGGATCTCAACCACTCAGCAGCCTCTATTCATTCCCCTTAATTAGAATGTCACAGTGTGAGCGTGTTCGCATCCAACTACTCTCTCTCTCTCTCTCTCTCTCTTTTTCTCAGGCTGTCTCTCTTAATTTAGTCCCTTCCAACAAAGAGCACCTTTGTTCTCTCAAAGTGTAAATACGTTCAGCTGATGTACATGAAAGACGCTGTACAGTCAGTCACAGTTCTCCGTCCTGCTCGATGAGTCAGTGCTGTGCCTGTGTGATGTAAGAAGTCTTCTCCTCTTATCTGTCCAGTGAGCTCTCAGCCTTTATTACACCTGCAAATAATCTAAAGCTGTAAATGTGTATTTGGGATTTCTGATGTTTCAATGTAGTTGATGAAGGCTCGGCTTTCCCACGGATTTGGTAAACTGTTGTGAAAAGTTCCAAAGGCTTTCCTAAATCATTAGCAATGTCCGCATCACAGTGTGTTTTTTTATATTTTAATTTCAGCAGCATGAAAAGTGGGATATACATCAGTTAGCAGCACTGTAACTTTACGTGGAAGTTCAGGTTAACGGCTGTTCACGGGAATTCGCAGGCAGCACCGAAAACTTCGCAGGAATTGACATAGAGGTTTCTGGCAGTTTTACAAGCCTGGGAAACTTGGCCAGTCCGGGGAGGCTTTCATGAAAATGCTAATTTTTAAGGAAGTCTCTGCTATAAATAGATCTGGCTTAGTATAATTATAGACTCTGACTCATAAAGGTAGAGATCAATGATACTAGACTGCCTTATTATACACATTTATTTTATCTTTGTCAATTTTTATTTCATTTAAATATACACTGTCCTATATCTTTTATATAATCTGTTTTAAACCTGTGAATGCACGTGAATAGAATCGTATAATACTTTCATATAAATGGAAATGAGCATTGCCGCAGCAATATACTAAATGTATAATCTTCTTTTGCTCCATAATTATAGGCTTCTGCATTTTTTGTGAATGGCTTCACCTCGTCATCCAGAGCACTCTTCAGTACAGGTATGACTAAGGTGTTGCTGGGCTGAAACACACTGATGTCACAGACTCACCTCCTCCAGCGGACAGGCGGAGTGTGCGAGCTCAGAGTTTGGTATAGACACACTCTTCTCCCACTTGTCCGCCATGTGGTTGACCTCCTCCAGCTTTTGCTCACAGCTCTTCTGTGTGTTTAGCAGCGTCACTTCATAGAACTCCTGGATGTCTGTGGAAATAAAGATATGACACGACTCAGGAGCTGGTTAACTTCTCCACAGACAACACAGTTAACTAAAGGAAGTAGACTTTGATGTGGATACCAGTGTAACCTAAATCAGTGTTACAACGAAAGTACATTACATACAAAAGATGGAACTGAGATTCTCACAGTTCAATATCAAGAAGGTTAGGTTCGACCGACTCGGCTTCACGACCCAGGTCGAGAGGTGGGTCAGGCCAGGGTCCATTTCAATGTGAACGGCATGGACCGGGGTCGCTAACTATCGAGCGGGACAAATCAATTCGGTTGCAAAAGGAAGCCCAGAGTGGTGATGCAATTGTCGAAGGTCGCTGTAGTTCAAACAAACACCGCGATGGCAGCCGGAATGTTTTCAGATACATTGGAGGTGAACGACGGACGATCTGAACAACACAGACGTGTAGCGAGACTTTGGGCCGTCCGAGATGAGGAACGACGTAGTGTAACGTGCTATACGAACATAACAAGGCTGCTGACTGAGAGAGGCATCCGCCGCACACAGAAACATACCCTGCAGAGCCGACCACCTCACGGTACCGCCAGCTGTGAGCACGCACGTAAGTCATGTCAATCAGATCTGAACAGGGCCTCAGTTGATAAAGACCACCCTCTTCCCACTGTGTGTGCATCATTAGACGTTACTACTGAACCCCAATCAATTCAGAAATAAGAAATAACTCCTAATTTTCCCACTGTGGGACTAATAAAGGAATATCTTATCTTAACTTTAGGAGTTCTAAATGGACCCTCCAACATCTATTGTACACTTGTATTCCCATGACCATGTCGTCCTTGTACTCATTGTGTCTTTAAGGTGGGAGGGAACCGATGTGAACAAGGAAAGTGCACGCATGAGTCACCAGTGACTAAACCCAGGATCTCGCTGTGATGCAAACAGACTTGGGTTGAATTAGAGGCCAGAAGACCAGGCTTTCAATATGTCCTTGAATTCAAAAGTTTCTCCATCACTTTCTAACTTATCTCATCCATCAAATTCTAAGTAGGCAAATGTTACACCCACATAAAGCTAACATACAATGGGATCCTCTGTGAGTATCTCCAATAGAGCGAAATCCATTTGAATTAACTCCATCATTTTCTACAGCCATTACACTTACTAATACTTACTAACTACACCTTTGGCAAGTTGAGTTGAGTTACCTCTGCCTCACATGGTTTGTTTTGTATTGTAGTTTTTCAGATTGTTTAAAGTGACCTTTGTTGACGATACATAATGTAATAAAGAGCAGGGATGTCACGAGGAAAGAAAGAAAGATTCGTCTAGGACTGAATGATTTAAATAAGGGCTGTTCAAGTGTTCATACTGGGAAGCTGATTTACATCAAAACACATTATCTGCTGAGTTACAGATGTCTCGTTCCCAATGTAAGCCATTCATGTGAATGAGTCCGAGACCAAGGTCGCATGGTGCACAATGTGCTTGTTTACTAGAAATTTCATGTGTTTTTTAGGGTGACAAGGCGAGATGGGTTGGCCTGTAACGTTAGCGAGTGTGCGGTCAAGAGACAGAGAGAGAAGGAGGGAGTGAGTGTGTGACTGACGATGAGTATAACGTTATCAGTAACGTTATAGCTGTGAACAGAGCAGTGCAGTGTGTCTGTACAGTTTGGGATATTTGAATAAAAGCTATAACTCCTGTGGCTTGCTTGGCTCCTGCTGGTTAGAGTGAAGGGGGTTAGCCCCAAAGTTAGCGACAACTTCGGCTCAGGCTCTTAAGGTGACAAGCTGTTCCTCCGAGTTTTGCATATGTTGATAATAACACAATTAAAAGGTCTGTAAATGTCTGCAGCAAAATGTCTCAAAAAATCATATCAATCTTATCATGTACTCAAACAGAGTTTTAGAATGACGTTCCTACTGGGTCATGATTTGTTTTTACTGTGTTCACAATTATGTACCTACACACCAACAGACTCACACACCAACACAGACACACACCAACACAGACTCACACACCAACAAACTCACACACCAACACAGACACATACCAACACAGACTCACACACCAACAGACTCACACACCAACAGACTCACACACCAACACAAACTCAAACACCAACAGACTCACACACCAACACAGACTCACACACCAACAGACTCACACACCAACACAGACTCACACACCAACAGACTCACACCAACACAGACTCACACACCAACACAGACTCACACACCAACACAGACTCACACACCAACACAGACTCACACACCAACACAGACTCACACACCAACACAGACTCACACACCAACACAGACTCACACACCAACACAGACACTACCGTGATGACAAAGCTTCCTCGCCTGAAGCTTCACAGCAGCTCAACATGACTGAATAAAACAGGATGTGCAACAAATGTACCAAACTGCATGGACAGTATATATTTTCAAAATAAAATTTGGACGGACTGAAAATGTATGTTTTTCATTCAGCCAGGACTCGTGAGCGTGCAACAACAGTTTCCTGTTGCATGGTCTGCTTTGACTAAATGTCAGCATGAGTCACACTGCTCAGCCTCACTGCATTATCTTGGACTCAACATCTGTTGGTGCATCATCATCATCATCATCATCATCATCTACCACAACGTATCTGCATTGTATGACTCAAGTGAGCTGAGTGCTTTTGTTTTTGAAATGCAAACACATTTTGTTGAATGGCTAGCCATGTTTTACCAAAGAACCAGAGCCATAACTAAAGCTCTGCCGCACCACATTTACATTTAAATGGATCTAATGAAAACAAACTATTAGCATTCACCACCACCACCACCAGAGACGGGGTCGTGTTTCTGTCCAAATTGTGCAGAAATTATTTCATGCATTTCATTTTGTCAGATACTGGAAAGAAATTGATAAATTTTGATGCAGTATTTGTAAAACAAAAACAAAAAAAACAGTGACAGTTCTGTCTTTTTGTAATTCAAATGAGAAACAGGCTATTACGGATGCAAATGAATACAGCTAAATTAATGCAAATCCCCAAAAGCTCTTGAATGGCGGGGTGAGTAAATATATATATATATATGTAAGACTCTACGTGGTACAAAACCAGTTGTTGTTAGTTTTCACTCATTTCATTATTATGACAGAATAAAGTAGAATTTTACTAAAATGTTAGCTTGTTTTTACACAAATAAATAGACTTTTGTTTAATTAAAATGACTTTACTTAAGAAAAGATCAACATCTACCAGCAGCACTCACCTCCATGTTGATTTGACGAGCACTGACAGTTAATACTCTCTCTACACTGCACTCCATCCATCAACTGTGATCATCAATAGCTGTTCATAAAGCGAGGGGGGAAAATGAGTGACTGTAGTTTCAGTTTCAGAAATAAAGAAGCAGAAAGTTGTCAAGAGTATAACTCACGGTGCCGTAAAAGCTCCCCGCTCTCTCCGGTCATGTTGCAGCGTGCTATCCTGTGAAACAGTGTGTGCTGTGAGAGGACCAGATGCCTGGTGGCAAGCAAACAGTGAGCCTAATCCTCAGACATAGAGGCCGCCTGTTCCCTTCAATGCAGACAATGACCTTACACCCCGCATAGCTGATTTCTAATTCAGCCCTCCTCTGGGTAATGTGCTTAACACAGCCAGCAGTCCTTTCCAACTCTCCCTTTAATGAACAAAACTCCACTTCTCCGCCGTAAAGTGGTTCAACAACTCTCCAAAACTGGCATCCAAATCCCCCCCCCCCCTTCCCTCTAATATCTGCATAGCCTGCTTCTCACACCGGAGCAGTGTTTTTATCACTCTCTGTACAAGTTTAGTGTCAGGCATTAAGAACTTGACAGTGACTACCAGTTATCGAACGGTCCATTCACTGAGCTGCTTTAAAGACGGCAGCTGGCATAGTATTTAAAGCACAAAGCTTGCGTGTAAAAGTCATCATGAGCCCTGCCTAGTGCAGGGTGTACTTGGGTCTAATACAATAGATCCATGCTGGGAATCTCCACTGGCAAGGTGATTCCATTCCCAAGCCTCTGTGAGGTACTAAACTGTCCCACACTGCCAAGACAGTGTTTAGGTACAACTGAACATCAACCCCATGGTACGAGTTGAATTTAAATTCCTTCAGAACAGCTCCGTGCATTGTAGTCAACATGAGATGTCTGCTTCTAAAAACGTTTTCATTATCAATAAATCTGGTTTGTTTTTATTACAAACTCGGTCACACACAGTACCGCCGCTCGGTAAGTGCCCCTCGGCATCGGATACCGACGCACGGAATAAATAAAAAATGACTAAATTATGTAATTTTGACTCCAAATGAAGTAGTTTTATTATAATAATGAAAAGTAAAACTTAGATAATAACAAATAAGATAAGGAGACGTCAGTGGTTAGTCATGTGACTCATTAGTATCGTCAGTCCCTTGACGTCCAGGACAGACTGCGGGCACCTCAGGAGCGCATGGCGGCTGTGTGATTCCCGTGTCGGTTGTTCACACCAGCTGTTTCTGCTGCTGCTGTCAGCCCTTTCTTTCTACATAGAGGTTGCCTTTCATAACGGCCATTTCATTTAATTATAAATGTCATTTTTATTTATTTTAGACAGAAAAAGGTTAAGGAGCAAGTGCTCATTTGCAAAGAATAGTAATAATCCACCATTGAAACCCCGTACGTTATTCATTCATGGAGCTCTGCAAGTCACTGCATGTTCTACAACACTGTCCTGCACATAATTGAGAATATATATATATATATATATATATATTTGAGATGCTGCTCATCACTGTGTGTGTGTCAAGTTGTTCTAGCAATAATTAATTAAATATTCATATTTAATTAATTATGGCACACACAGTGCTGAGCTCATCTCATATTAATCTCCAGGTTCCCAGCTTTCAGATGATGTACACCTCTTCTATGTGACATCTACTGTTGACCTGCCATCTCCCCTAAATACCCCTTGTACCCCCCTAAAAAAAGACAAAAACGGGTCTGTTGTGGGTCTCAGAGGGTTAATGTTAAAGGTGCAATCAGTAACATTTCTTAAAATAATATAAAAACAACACACACAAATGGGCATTCAGTAGAGTTTTTGTAAAATGTGGGTCAAAAAAAGGAAAAATAGAAAGTTATATAACAGGATGACATGTGCTTGCTAAAAATGTGTAATCATGTAATTATACTTTAACAGTGGAAGTATCTGTTAAGCCTCCGGCATTAACTGTTAATCCATAAGCTTTATCATAAAATACAATAACAAAATCCCAATCTGGTGAGTATTTTTGGCAACAGTATTGTGATGGCATGAATTCTGCTCTTCGGTATGACACACACATGAATACTGCCGGGCTGCAGAGTATGTTACTGTTCGTGCACCAAACAGCAGCCACAGAGTCCGGTTAAAAAGGACAAAACAATAGTCTGAATCTGTTGAATGTGGGACAAGATCCGACGAAGTTTAACGCTGGGGTAGGCAGTTTTCTTTTTAGCGTCAAAGTCCATAATCACTAGGGCTGTCAAACAATTAACATATTCAATCGCGATTAAACGCCATCCATGATTAATTGTGATTAATCGCACATTTATTATCTGTTCAAAATGTACCTTAAAGGGAGATTTGCCAAGTATTTAATACTCTTATCAACATGGGAGAGGGCAAATATGCTGCTTTATGCAAATGTATCTGCATGTGATTATCGTAAAGTGGGCATGTCTGTAAAGGGGAGACTCGTGGGTACCCAGAGAACCCATTTGCATTCACATATCTGGAGGTCAGAGGTCAAGGGACCCCTTTGAAAATGGCCATGACAGTTTTTCCTCTCCAAAATTGAGTTTGTAGTGTTATTTAACCTCCTTCACGACCAGCTAGTATGACATGGTTGGTACCGATGGATTCTTTAGGTTTTCTAGATTCATACGATACCAGTATCTTTACTCTAGCTTTAAAACTGAGCATTGCGTTGACAGCATTAATAATAACCTTTCAGCATATTGTAATTCCAGTGGTAGATCAGGGTAGGCAGCTCTCCCCTCTCTGTGCTGAGCCGCTCCCACCAGACGAGCACGGGCACGTGCACGCGCTTCATACAGTAACCTGAACGAGTACTAGTCATTCATTTCAAACATCGTCCTTCACACGGTAACACGTACTGCATTCACAATGTCACCTGCTGTAAATATCAAAAGTAAAAGTACTCATGTAGAAAGGCCCCGTCAGAGTGTAATACATTATTGATACATTAACCTGTTAGCAGCATTTTAATGTTGGAGGTGACGGAGGCGGTGCTACTTTACTGTAAACTACTGTTCTAGCACTACTCAGGTCAGTGTACCTTTTCTTTTTATTTTATTCAAGGTTAAAGGAAAACATACACATACTTGTAAAGGGACATAAAGACAGCAGCAACAACATGCAGCATTAAAAAGACATATTAAATATGTATATTATGTAAACATATTTACATCCCTTTAATTGACCTTTATCAACATTATTTATTTATTAATATTTGTTGAACTCCAATCTTAACTCAAAGCATCCCACCCACGTTCAAAAAGGATATTCCTATTCATAAACCTTCAGTGTTTAATTGCTGTCTTTTTGTAGCTTTGAATATATTATATATAAATGCTTTCCCCATCATGATGATGACGTTGTTCAGGTCTTTTCCCTCTTCATCGTCATCATCATAAAGGACAACTATAGAAATTTGATTTGTAAACTGAGATCCACTTTTCAACTTTAATCTAAAATAATGTGACTTCTTTACAAAACCAAATAAATGAATGTCTGACTCCTCTTCCTCCTCTTCCTCCTCTTCCTCCTCTTCCTCCTCACACAATCTACAAATGTCACATTGTTGGATGCCCCATTTTTTGATAGCACCCCTATGATAGCTTCCTTTTCCAGATCTGTTGTATAGCTGTCAGTGTACCTCTTGTACTTCATTACAGTACGTGAGTAAATGTACTTCATTACTTTCCACCAGTGACAGTAACAACATCAAACACTAGAACATGAAGTCATTTTAAAAATGCATTTTCCCCCTGTATTGTTTCAGAATTAAAGCTCATTAATTGTAATGCTCTGATTGTTAACGTACATTGTGCAGTGCATCGTACATTTCCATTACTGCCATCATCGTTTGAAGGCATTTTCTCTGGTCTGTTGGCTTTCAAGTACCCGCCAGCGACTGTTTGCATGCTGCTCTCGCGCCTTTCTCTGGTTTCCAAAGCAACTCTACGGAGGATCTGAGGAGATTTGCATCCTTTCTTTTGCAACTTTACTGGAAGCTTCCTTTAACGAGCACAGAATTCCACTCACACAAAGCATTGTGAATACACACACACACACACACACACACTCTGTCACAAAGCTGATCTTTTTTCCTTCATCCTTACATAATAACAGGTGGGTGGAGTGGGCAGGGGGCTCACAGTGATGGCTCCTGTGTAGCTGTGCTTCTTTGGGGAGCGATTTATTCCAGCTGCATCCCCTCCCTAACAGCTAGCCCTCCTCCACAGTGACGAAGGTGCCAGCTAATCCTTCTATCTCCCAACACACACACACACAGGCGACCAATTATTGGTAATACATCACTGCTCACTCCTCTGGCTCTCAACTCCCTCAAGGAAACAACACTGTGAGATCTGTGATGTTAAAATGAGAAGAATCCATGCAGGGATGCAGTTTTGTACCGAACTCTCACAATTTAGACAGGAAAATAATATATATAATATAATAAATAATATAAATGATAACTGCAGTAGTTGGCTGAGTGTCCATCCATACGGTGTTTCTCTCTGAGCCCCAGCGTCTTTTTTCAGAGCGCTCCAACTTTTTTGTGCGGCTGCTCGGAGAGCTTCTAGTTATAAAATCTCTGAACTTTTCAGAGCGTCCTGCCGGCCTTTCAGCCAGAGAAAAATGCTGTACGGACACTCAGCCTTATAGACTCACACTTCACCGACAATGAGATGAACTTTAAGTCTTCACAGGATTTTTCCTGGCTCAGGGGAAGAGCTTGTAGTTGGTGGCGACAGACATGGCAGCAGTAGATAATGGCAAAATAGAAATTCTTCAAATGCTCTCAGACAGTCACAGGTTAGAGACCAGACAAATATCAGCTCCCTTGTTCAGATGTGAAGGCCGTTGTAAAAATATAACATTGTCGTATGAACCTGAAGCGCCTACTCAAACTAAAAAGTTCTCATGCGACCTGTGACTAGAGGTTACCGGCAATCCTGAACTTTATCCAGCAGCTTTACTGCTCATGAAAAGAGAAATACACCGATGGAAAGCTGAAGATCTTGCCGTTCTAACGCTGTATCGGTTGTCATTCTATCATGAAAGCAAGGGGGTGAAGTTTGTCCCTGAAGTGTCCGTGCTCCTTTCATTTGGTTTTCGCCATTGAAAAATGGCAGCCAAATTGTCAGCGCCCAAATGTCTATATCTTATCATAACATATAAACCTACATCTGTTGCTTTTATCGTAAAATACACAATAGTTACTAATATTTCAGCTGAGCTGCCCCACTATTAGCTCTGTAAGTGAACGTTTTATTGTTTTAACCCTGGACGGTGTTGGAGACAGAAGAGTGGTGGTTAGGTTCCACCTCTCACTAACATTTGTGCCCCTTATTTCACACACCATTGAGTCCAGAGTTCACATCATGTTTGCTTCCCTTGGAGAGCAGCAGCATCACCACTGGAGACGAAAATGTGAATGCTGAACGCCAAGGAGAATCTGAATTTACTGCAGCAAAGGAGCAGTGTCTAGTGGGTGGATAACTCCACACAGGGTTAACAGTGAGAGGAGGATTCAAATTAATGACTGCAAGAGGGAGTTAACACTTTAAGCTCTGATTCACCCTGTTTTTTGCATTTCATTTTAAAATATAAACTCAGTCTCTGTGAGGGAGAAGTTGGGTGGAGACATGCCAGGCACACAGTCCAGATTGTTTTGATGGTTCTAAAGATTATCTTTGCAGATATTCTTGTGTTGTGAGGTATGTGAGGTATGTTAAGAGTGTTTTTTACATCCCCGATCAGCGAGGAAGTCCATCCTGACTGAACCGATTTCTAAACGCAAATATTAAAAATGTTCAATCGCTAATTCTTCCTGCCCGTCGTCCGATATGTTTGTTCACACTAAAGTCCCATTTGATCGCGAGAGATTTTGTTCCTTGCTCAAGAGAAACTCATTTCTGAGTCGGGACTCTTGTTGTTCATGAATGAATCTGTTAGTGTGTGCTGTGTTGTTTTGGCCAGATTGTTGCTCTCCACACACTACAGGAACAAAACTGTTAAATCTATCATGTCGTTATGTGTGGGCTCTTTCACATTTTCAACATCTGTTAAGATATGAAAACTCTTTTAGTGTGGGCCAGCCTTAAAAAAACAAATGCAAAATGTGTTGCAACATGTCTGAACTTTGTCTAAGACACATCCAGCACTTTGCTCCGAGCATCTCCATGGAAACAAGTACCAGTAAACTCTGAAATAACACTGTGAGACTGGACACCGGCACACTGCAGGAGAGAGACGACACTGAAATCCACTTCTGAGAAAACATGAAAACACAGAACCGAAGCTTTTGGCTTAAAATGGAGCTGCAGGGTTTTGCTCCAAACATGTCAACTGTTTTTATGAAAAACATACAGCCACAACAATAGTTACACACAAACTGAATATTGACTAATAACAACGCATATTCCAAGAGCACAACAATGTAGCTCAGGAGCCAAATTAAAAAACAATATATTAATAAAATCAATCAATCTATAAAGAAAAAGCCGACCCAAAAGTGATGCACCTAAATACAGGACCAGTAAACAGACAATGAAACCTCTGAAATAGGAAAAAAGGAAATAGGATACACACCGATCAGCCATAACATTATGACCACCTGCCTAATATTGAGTATGTCCAGCCCTGACCCGTGGAGGCATGGACTCCACTAGACCTCTGACTGTCTGCTGTGGTATCTGGCACCAAGCCGTCAGTAGCAGATCCTTTAAGTCCTGTAAGTTGCGAGGTGGGGCCTCCGTGGATCGGACTTGTTTGTCAGCACATCCCACAGATGCTCCATTGGATTGAGATCAGGAGAATTTGGAGGCCGAGTCAACACCTCCAACTCGTTGCCATCCACATGATGTAAAAGATGATTCATCAGACCGGGCTACCTTCTTCCATCGCTCCGTGCTCCAGTTCTGATGCTCACGTGCCCATTGTAAGCGCTTTTGGCGGTGGACACTGGTCAGCACGGGCACCCTGACCGGTCTGCGGCTACGCAGCTCCATACGCAACAAACTGCTCCTCACTGTGTTCTGACTCCTTTCTATCAGAACCAGCATTAACTTGTTCAGCAGTTTGAGCTCCAGTAGCTCTTCTATTGGATCAGACAACACGGGCCAACCTTCGCTCCCCTCGTGCATCAATGAGCCTCGGGTCTGACCCTGTCGCCGGTTCACCGGTTCTCAGGCAGGTATCACAAGTCATTCAAACATTTCACAGCTGTGGGCACAACAGACCTTCTAAATCCTTCATTTATTGCAACTTTACTGTTTATACTAACCTAATTTAATAATTTAAAGGAATATTCCAGTTTACTACTTTTGGCCATCATCTCTCTTGGTTGTGATAACACAGTGCAGAGATATGGGAACATGGCAACATCACTACGGGGAAAGAGAAGAGTGGTAACATGAACAGTCTGTCAACAGTTTGTCCACATTATCTAAACACCTTTATTCAGAAGTAAAACTTAAAGTGAGCATTTCCATAATGTCCTTAACAGTCTCTCATTGCACAGGAAGACTGTCTGTGTGCACTGCTACAGGGGCGAGGAACTGAGATGGATGTTAAGACCGGACAGTTCCTACTCCAATATAAACTTGAGAAGTGTCTGATTGTCTGACTGCCGTGTGTTTTATCCATTGGACTTCTTTTTTTAGTGATGTTGACACGTAATAATCATATCATGCAAAACTCCCACTACTCTCCAGTGACATCTGCCTCTGAAACCAACTGATCTGAGACTGAAGCCTTCAAGTGTCGGATCCTTACACTTTGTTTTACTCTCACTTCAGTCAAAACTCCCGCTGATGAACAATGCACTGCAGATAAACACAGATATCACTGACTGAGAAATAACCTCATGGCAGATATTGGGAACCAAATGGGATTTAGCAGTGGAACTGCATTAGACGAACAGTAATTGATGAATCATAACCCACAGCTTCATGTTAATTCCATGCCTACTCACCGCCCCAAAGCATGATGGGAGGATGAAAAACTGGAATATATATATACGGTAGCTCTTGTGCGTGTGTGGCTGCAATTTCCTGTGAGGTCAGCCGTGACGCGGAGGTGAAACGCAGCGTTTTGCAGCAGGGTCAGCTAAATGTGTGGGTGTCTTAATGACCTCACAAGTGTGGGAGGAATAACTCAGCTGACAGCGGCAACTATAATAAAGTACTGAGATCTGCATCGATACACCAGCTGCACAACGTCTAGGATTACATAACAAAGAGTATTCACGTCATACGACTTAAAACGCCACGTCTGCGTCACACCATCATTAGTAAACGCTGCTGCAGAGTCTGCTGCGGTTTCAGCAACGTGCACACACTACCGCTGATCTGGACAACTCTGGAGGATTAAGCTAAACAAATGAGGGTTTTGGTGTTTCTTCAATCAGTCTTAACAAAAGCAGGATGTCATGGTCCTAGAGGTTTTGTTATAGTTGTGTTTAGCTGTTTTAGTTTGAAAGTCCTCTCCTCTCGTATCTTGTCTTATTTGACTTCCTGCCTTTGTTTGTTTCCCACATGTGTGATGGTCTGCCCCGCCCTTAGAGGTTTCACCTGTCCCTCATTATCTCCCTCCTTTCTTTGGGTACTTAGGCTGCAGTCCAAAAGTAAAAAGAAATGACGTCCTGATGTCTTTTCCTAACCACTTTTCCTTGACCCCCGATGGAAAACGTCATGTGGTCAAGGAAAGATGTGAAGGAGAATCCAGAAGGACTTATAGGAAGAGACAATTATGTTTTGTCGGTTCGTCTTCGTCTTCATCGCTGTCTGGAGTTTTGCTACATAGGTTCATTGCCTCTTTTGCCTGTTACCGGCCTGCTGTTACCGGCCTGTGACTGTAAGCTCATGCTTGAATTAAAGTACGCAAGAAAGAAGATTTAGTATGTCCTAATACATAGTATGTCAAATGCAGTATTGCCAAAAATACCAGGATGTCCTATTACATCCAGTATTTTGCAGTATGCAAGCCAGCATGCTTTTCTAGCCGACCCACAATCCTCTGCGTAGCGGTTATATTAGCAAGAGGATCAAAGTTCAAGGCGGAGTTATGACGAAGTCCCAATTGTATGCATACCACATGCAACAGTATGTACTTTGTAAGGGCAGCTGCAGTATAAAGTAATATATGTGATTTGGAATGCAGCCATCGGACTGCACAAGTCTCCCTGTCTTGTCTTCACTTGGATCCGTCCCACTGCTCCCTGCAGCACCAACCCCGACACAGGATGTGGAGCAGTGAAGCAGTGGAGCTGGATGTAAAGCCAGTCTTCTGGCTCCCTCTACTGGAACTCCAGCTTCACCTACTAATACTGTATAGTCCACCTATACTGTATATATACACACATCCACATTACTCCATCTCAACTTCATATCAAACTCAAGTGAAGATGTTGAATACAGCAGCAGACAAGTGGAATAAATACACCAGAGATATTG
>CAKAOI010045061.1:0-78925 GCA_916701655.1 Sebastiscus albofasciatus | reverse complement strand
TTAACAAAAGCAGGATGTCATGGTCCTAGAGGTTTTGTTATAGTTGTGTTTAGCTGTTTTAGTTTGAAAGTCCTCTCCTCTCGTATCTTGTCTTATTTCACTTCCTGCCTTTGTTTGTTTCCCACATGTGTGATGGTCTGCCCCGCCCTTAGAGGTTTCACCTGTCCCTCATTATCTCCCTCCTTTCTTTGGGTACTTAGGCTGCAGTCCAAAAGTAAAAAGAAATGACATCCTGATTTCCTAACCACTTTTCCTTGACCCCCGATGGAAAACGTCATGTGGTCAAGGACTTATAGGAAGAGACAACCGTGGTGTTCAGAGAATCGGACTGCACTTACACTATAGGCTCTGTAATAATGATGCGATGGCAGCAGGTGTTATTCTGCCATGGTGAAACTACAATGTTCTGAAGATGGACTACAAAAGGCTCTGCTTCCCCCCCGTGCGTTGTTAAACAGCTCTTCCAGTGACTTCAGTGCTTCACCAGCGGTGTGTTAAAGAGAGATACCACAGGTCCTTCTGCTGCTGGAACACTTTACATCAACATGTAATAAAGGATCATCTGACCTAACGTGGACAACCGGTGAGAAACATCACTTCATCACCGAGGTTGGAGGTGAAATAAAACAGGAATAACCTACAGGCTACCACAAAGTTGATATGATGAATACTGAGTTATCGTTTGAGTTATGGAGAAGCAGTAGAACCATTGAATGTAGATTTCTTCCTCCTCCTTATCGGACGTAATATTTGCTTTATGCTTACTGTTCATTTTATTTGTTATTCTACTTATTTGTTACTTGTTTGAAATAAATAAATAGAAATAAGTGAAATGGAACTGTCCACTCATATTTATCAACATGAATCCCAATTAGTATATGACTGTTTGAAAATATTATGTAACGTAAACATTTAATTTGTTTTCATGAATTGCAGAATGGTGCGTCGCTTTATTAGTTGCGGATGACACTATTTCCTTTCCTTTGGTGAAGGATGCTCCAGTGTATCCTCTGCTAAAGGAGATAAGAAAGGAAGCATTAAAGCTCCTTTCCTCAGCATTTAGAGGATTCAAACAGCTCTCATCACGGCTGCTACTGAGAGACTTCCGGGTCATTTCACTCTGTTAGGAACCTTCCTAAGAGAAAAAGACTTTTCAACTGCAGCCTTCGTCTCTGTGCTGTCCCTTTTGTTTTGTCGGTTCGTCCTTGTCTTCATCGCTGTCTGGAGTTTTGCTACATAGGTTCATTGCCTCTTTTGCCTGATACCTGCCTGCTGTTACCGGCCTGTGACTGTAAGCTCATGCTTGAATTAAAGTATGCAAGAAAGAAGATTTAGTATGTCCTAATACATAGTATGTCAAATGCAGTATTGCCAAAAATACCAGGATGTCCTAATACATCCAGTATTTTGCAGTATGCAAGCCAGCATGCTTTTCTAGCCAACCCACAATCCTCTGCGTAGCGGTTATATTAACAAGAGGATCAAAGTTCAAGGCGGAGTTATGACGAAGTCCCAATTGTATGAATACTGCATGCAACAGTATGTACTTTGTAAGGGCAGCTGCAGTATAAAGTAATATATGTGATTTGGAATGCAGCCATCGGACTGCACAAGTCTCCCTGTCTTGTCTTCACTTGGATACGTCCCACCGCTCCCTGCAGCACCAACCCCGACACAGGATGTGGAGCAGTGGAGCTGGATGTAAAGCCAGTCTTCTGGCTCCCTCTACTGGAACTCCAGCTTCACCTACTAATACTGTATAGTCCACCTATACTGTATATATTCCACACATCCACATTACTCCATCTCAACTTCATATCAAACTCAAGTGAAGATGTTGAATACAGCAGCAGACAAGTGGAATAAATACACCAGAGATATTGTGCTGTGTGGGCTCAGGTAAGAAGGCTTGACATTTCAACAGCCTACTTCATTTTTAGCATTTAGTTACTGCAGCAACACATTTCCTCATCCAGTCGTTACTATGGCAATGCACCTGGTATACTTAATGAACACTAGAATAGATCCAACATCTTTTTTATAGGTAGGGCAACATTTCTGTTTCTGAAGCTCAAAGCTTTTAGGGCTGAAATCAATACCAGAGGACAAATATCATCCAATATGTAGCGTAACACCAGAGAGGCCTTTCACCCGCAGTCTAGAGAGTCTATAGAGTCTATAGGGTCTATAGAGTCCTGAGTGGAGATGTAGGTTTTATAGGAGGAGGCAGGGATTTCAACCAGTAGAGGACAGTATCTATGCATATTTACAACACAATAATTCAAATACTTTGCACTAGTGCAGGGAGCCACAAGCGTCTCTTTAGCTCCTCTCCAGTGGCTCCATGTGGATTTTTAAAAATGGAGATGAATAACTGTTCTTTTTTTGTGACATTTTTTTCTCGTAAAGTTATGACTTTATTCTCGTAATATTACAACTCTTTGTTCTCGTTAAGTTATGACTTAATTCCTGTAGTATTACGACTTTTTTTCTCGTAATGTAATGACTTTATTCTTGTAACATTATGCTACATAGATGTCCATATCTGGGACGGTGTAAATCTGTCAAATCAAAACAATACTCTTTACATCTATATTACAGATTTGTTTCCTCACTCAGATGCATGTAGGACACACCAGGCTTCATAAGCATTTCACATGTAAACAGCCACTGTCGGTATATATAAGACCAGGATGGCATGAAATGTTTCATATACTATGTTAAGTGTTGGTGGCACAGGGTTTTTCTTATGATAACATAACTCATTACAAATCTCTCTCTCTCCCCACAAGATGGCAGCCATGATCATCTAAATCAGAAACAACCACTGTTGCATTCAGGGACACTGAGAAACTGAAAAACACTGGAAAGAGCAGCTTTGAAATTTACAATACAATGCTCACATAAAAATCAAATTGAACCATGATGAAATGTTACTCTGTATCTGCAGACGGTAGTCCGGTGCAGTATAAAAGTGAAGTGTGATGTAGAGGTGTGTTGAAGAATGCGCGTTGTTGTTGTTGTTAAGCCTCCGTTGACTGAGAGTAGTAAATAACGTTGTGCCGTGATCTTAACAACTGCTCCAACAGATGATCTATCTGATCTAAAGCTCTAGAGGAGTCTTGTAATCCATTAAGTACAACATGAAACCCTTAAACCCTACCAGTGACACTTGTGACCTTTGACCTGGCTTGGAACAGTACGAGTCATACTAAATAAATCACATATAAAATGTGCCAATTACGCAGCCATATTAAAAGGGACTCACAGAAATGATTTATAACTTCTCTATAATCTATAATGGGCTCCCCTCCTTATTAATACGATGAAATCATTAATACTTAATTGGCACATTTCATATGTAATTTAGTACGACTTATAAATATAGATTTGGTTGGGACCAAGACAAAAGGTTATATGTTGTTGCCTTTAGTTTTGTGACTGCCTGTTGTGTTGTTCCATCTTGTCCCCGACACGAGCAAGACGCACGTCGGACCTGAGGAGTTGGCTGTTACGCTGTTCCAACAAAAACTACACAGAGTTACCAAAACCTTAAAGTTATATCTGGAGCCCGTCTGTTAAACAGTGTCAACTCTTCCTGCTCCAGCCCCCCGACCACGGTCAGAAGACACAGGGGAGACCATAACCCTGGTCTCCAGGGCCGGAGTCGATGCTGCTCTGCCTGCCTTCACTCACACACCGCGCTCGTTCTCACTCGCTCCACCTCTCACGTGCATGCACGCACACTACACACTGCAGACGACGGGAGTCTGAAGCAGGTCAACACTAAGATCAGCATTGATTCATCTGGTCAGCTAACATTACTGCCAAGCAGCTGAAATATAGAGTGATGTTGTGCTTTTAGCTGACGTGTGTCGCCTCACTGTGTTGACCGATGCTCCTTCATGTCTATGTAGAGCGAGCGCGAGCGCGAGCAACAGGACGCTGACTTCCGTTGACTTGACGGCCACATCTGTTGCTGTTAACAAGACATTTCTGATTCTTACATAGAGTCGCTTTAAGTGGTTACGTCCGGTTACGTCTCCAGGCTGATATGTACGTGGTTTGTTTACATGACATAACAGACGTGCAGATTTAATGGATTCAGCGTGGACAGAGAGCGTCACGATGCTACACGATACCTACAAGCGCGACCGTTGGACGCTTCCATCCATTTAGGATAGGGTGTGATACATCTGTTGCTAGGCGACAAAAAACCTTTTTAAAAAGAATCAGAGTGCAGTGAATGGAGGCAGCACATGGAGGATTGGAGATGTAAGACAATGTCATCAAGAGTTGTGAGGTTAATGACATCGAAATGAGTCATCTTTATCGTTCTAGCTGATTGCTGAGACGTGTTATTTATCGCAAGTGAGGAAGCACTTATAATTTGTCTTTCAAATTTTTATTTCTGTGAAAAAAAGAAGCAAAGTCATTCCATGACCTTGTAGAAGGCAACTCAGGACGCATTAGTGCGTACGTATTAGTAGTGAGTTTGGCCTGTGGGGTGTTCCTCCACGGTGCCTTTTGCTTACCAGAAGTGATTTTAACTATAACTAATGCTATGCAATGTCATCTATAACATTTAAGATTATAGAATTACTAGTGCACTATTAGTCCAGACTGCAATAAGACAACACATGTCATAAATAATGATGGTCAAGTAGATACAGGATCAAAAAAGAGGAATATCATGGGGGATAGTTAACTGTGTGGTCGGTACATTTCACTGACAAAACACCGGGTAGGACAAAAGCACAACACACCTCAGTTTGAACTATTTTTCACATATTGATTGATGAGGAAAAATCCTTGCACACGTGCTGATGCACATACCACGGTTATCAAGTTATCTTGCATTAACATATCGCAAATAGAGATCTCTGTCAACGGTGGATAATGATGATAACAGTAGTTTATCTTTTGAATCCATGCTAAAATCACATATCTAATATCACGCAGCACTGCGGGTGGTCTGCTCTGCTTTCACACCACAAATGAACCGCACTGTGATTGGAGGCAGACCAAAGCCACCTGAAAACACCATAAAGGTTAGGTGTGAGAGCGAACCTGAAGGGACAAATGAAAGGTTTAAAAAAATGACAAAGATCTTCTCAAAAATGTCCAAATTCAAATTCATCATAGCACTGACAAATCATGTAAATACAATGCAAAAAAGGAGACACCAAACTCGAAGGACCAGAACTAGAACAGGTATCGGTGCTGAATTTTTACCCAGAGGATTGTACGTTAAACGACAAAGTGAGTCGATTACAAGCAAGACGCTCTCTTTGCTGGAAGGATGTAAAAGCCCTTCTGTTGGTCGCTGGCTTAAAGAGTTGCTGCATGCCTTGTCCTTGATAAAGTAACATACACAATGAAAACAAAATCAGCCAAACTTCATGGAGGTTTGGATTCCATATTCTTACATTTGTCGAGAATTGTGAACTTGGTGAAGCTTTGGAAACCTGAAGGGGATAGATCCTGAAGGAATGCCGATGTTTAGTAACTCTTATGTATATCTTGTCCAGTATATCTTCTCACTGTTTTCAATAATTACATGTTTATAAAAAGCATTAGTACTGAACAGACATTTTTTTTTTTTGTCAGTCTGCCTGGGAAAGATTCAATTAACACTGAGAGTAGATTAAAGAAAATGAAGCCTCCCAGGAGAAGATGTCTCTCAGACAGCAGAGCAGAGACACACACACACATCCTATTAAAAGGACCGACCAGCCTTGTTCATCAGACAATGACAGATAGAGCTCATTAAAAATCTTTGTGGAGCACATTGGCAGACAACGGCTATGAGATCAGGACCCCTACGAATCCCACCTGAGCTTCCAAATTCAATCAGGTGAGCACATGTCACTGGAGCGCGTTACAGGTGGACCGTGATGCAGACGAGACATTCAGTTCTAATGAAGTAGTCATCATGCATAAGAGCATAGCTACTGCAAACCCAGCTATACAAACATGCACACCACAAAATGACCAAATACACAGCAGCCTTATATAACATCTAATATCCTAAAATGCAAAACTCTACTAAAGTAAGCCAGGCTGCACACAGAGCAGTCATCATTAACATTTCCTTCACGCAGTTCTACAGCACAGCTTTGAGAACATATGCTTCACTATGAGGTCAACCTACTGCGAAGTATTTAGTGCCAAAATATGCACTGCTGCTCATGTAAAAGAACAGAAGATATACTGAGTGGAAACACCCAACATCAGGGACTTCAGTGTTTATATCAAACCGATTGTAAAACACAGAGAAACAGTAGCATCAGGTATAAGACTGATATTATAAATACCGCCTCGTCGTCTTGACTGAACATTGATTGCTGAATAATTATATGGTAATTTCCAGAGTCAGCTGATACCAATCAAAATCAATGTGATGCTTGAGTTCTGTAAATATTGCAACTTAAAGTTTACCATCATCTACGCACAGCTTCAAAGTTTTAGATTCTGACCTTTAATCATAGTATTCACATCAATATGATTTGGGAAATAGCAGAGCCGTTGTGCCAAAATGACTGTCTTTACATTGCACCATCACATGGTGAATCTCACGGCGCAATAACAGAGTCCTTTCCAAGTCCTTGGCCCAGCCCCTAAAGGTAAAGTACTTTTGAAACTTTTCACAATAGAGATTACGCTGCAACACGGCCAAGACTATCCGCCAACAGACAACATAAATCCAAAGTGCAAATCAAGTCAAAGCAGATAACACATATGATGAATTTGTTTGCATTTTAATCTAATCTAATGAACAACATTAGTAATCTTTAATAAGTCAGTCAGTGTTTCTTAGGGATGCACCGATACCGATACCAGTATCGGGTATCGTGTCCGATACTGCGCTCATGTACTCGTACTCGCCAAACAGCTCCGATACATTGGCACCGATACCACTTTACGGCAGCGTGACGTTAACCTCTCGTCGCCATCTTTCGGGTCCTATCGCACGCGCTCACGCTCCACCACCCCGACGGTGAGGGCGAGACGCGGCACGACACGGTCGGGGCGCACTAACGACAGTCCACCCCGGTGACACTTTGTCCATGGCCCCGGGAAGCAACTTCGCCCCGAGCCTTTCCAAGCCGACCTACAGCCGGTCGCAGCGCACCGCCTCGTATGCGGGACTCCCCAGCCTGCGGTGTGTCGCTCCAGCTGGCTGTTAACGAGGGTATTTTGGCACAGAGAAGTACTCGTATCAGCGAGTACCCAAATGTAAGTACTTGTACTTGTACTCGGTCTGAAAAAAGTGGTATCGGTGCATCCCTAGCACTAACCACAAAGGCCAGCGGAGGCTGATGGGAATAAAAGAAGAAGAAGACTATTACCTACTTTATTGCTCGCCGGGGGAACGGCATTAGTTTTGCAGGTATTTGGTCATATAGCAAATTGAAATTTGGACTAAATGATGTGCTGGATGAAACGTTGTTGGGTTTTTATTCACACTTATTTATTAAGGGCAGAGTTTCAATGAAAGCAAGTTACATATTGACACCTGGAAGCTGCTGCTCCTCGATATTGATATAGATATCAAAGTGGGCATGCATGCATATGTTGCAATTTAGTTAAAAAGACAATAACGGCATCCTCATTTTCAGGATTGAGAATTAAGAATCTGTTGGGAAAACATTAGCAACCTTGAAAAGCACTTTGACTCAAAGGAGGTACGAAGCTTGTTCAGCTGGAAGCACATCAGTAAGTCCTTCAACTGTGCAGATGAGTGATTGAGTAGTGGGGATGATGAATGGGTTAATCCACACACGGATCCACTCTGCAGTGATGGGGTTTAGCTGGGGCGCCCACGCCACTGACCAGATTAGACAGCACCTAATGCTTTGTAAGATGATTACATCTATTTCAGGAGGCATTTATTCCATCGCAGAGTTGTAACCGTGTTTGATTGCATCGCATGGACCTATTGTTCCTCATCGTCGCTGCCAAAGGAATTGGTAAGACGTTAAGGGTCCATCTTTATTGAGTGAGTAGTAATGAGTGTGTATAACAACTCTGCACGCACACTCACAAAGTGTAATGCAATGATCGAGAAAAAACAAACAAGAAGCCATGAAAATGGAGTTGCGTCCAGTTCTAGACAATTACAAACGTCCAGCAAACACGTGTCTGCTTCTATACAACTTCATACATCCTGATGAGAACTAACGGTCTCTGATGAATGAATGACGTTATTTAACTATAAGTGGCTCGCTCTATATCGGTCAACGACGACCGATAACCATTATTACTTTGTAATGACGGCTGGTGGGTAATGGAAGTTGGAACATTTTTCATGCGCAACATTATGAGTGAAAGATATGAGCGTGTTCCTGGAGAACATCTGTTGCAGGATATTATGTAAGCAATCAAACGTAGGGAAAAGATTATAAAATGTAATCCACACATTAAATGAAAAAAAACGACTCCTAATGGAGTTTGTCCACACAGTTAATATTTGTTATCAAGAAAATAGTTATTTTTGGATTGACACCCTGAATTTAAAAAGAAAAGGAACAGACAGGGAAGCTGAAGGGATGTACAATTACATTAACTGTTAATATAGTCAGGCCTTTGTTTGTTTGGGGTTTGGTAAGTGTTAACAGAATCTGCGAACCAACAGCTTCCCCAGCATAGATGCATAGAAATACACTGACACAGTTAACACAGAAAACCAGCAGAGAGAGCTGAGGGAGGTGTGACAATCATTTCACCGCTGCTAGAAGGGACAGGAGTCAGGCAGGACTAGAGCCTGGGTGTGACAGACAACCAGGAATAGCTGAGAGCAATATGGGAACCAGACTCCAGGACTAGTCTGGTTAGCACTGGTGTTATTCATTTTATGTAACCAGTAGGGGTGTAAGCAAATATCGAAAATATATGTGTTTTGTGATACTGTATCGATTCTCAAAAACACTGTAACGATTTTTAACTAATAGTTTACATGCAAAGATGAACTCGGTCAACACTTGATTTCATTCTGGTGTTTTCGCAACAAAACGTAGCTTGGAGACCTGATCGGGAAATCCTCCCGGTGACAGATCTTGTAGTGTGTGACCCCCCCTGCTGCTGGTCAGATCATGTAGGCGGCAAGTTGTGTAGTGCGATACTCTATACGGGGATCTGACGACTTTGAAAGTCATGTATCGTGACCTTGGTTATAGGTGAGCGCGTGCAAAGTGGAGCCACTATTTGGTGCACGTTAGCCCCTTCATCACTCCCATCCTGACCATCGCACACAGCCCAGCACAGAACAACGAGACTTCCTCACTGAAACAGTGACACAGTCTGCATCTTGGGTTACACAGGCGGCGGATCACTGCTGGACTGTCCTACTTCTGTGTCACTTCTGCCAAGTATCTCAGCTGATACTTCAGTCCCAGCTGCAATGTTTGCTGCAGTGTTTCGACCTTAACAGTGGCTGTTAGGTGAGAGGTTAGTCAGCCTCCAACTCATCACTCATCAGTGACGGGAGGCAACAACATAAGCCAGATTTATTAACTTTTTATCTGCCACTTCTGAAATCCATGCGCTAAATGAAAGAATAACATTTTATGTCATTCAATGTTCAATATAATTTACACAAAAAATATTGCATGCATGGTAAATTCCAGTGTTTGAATTACACCGTAGCTTCTGGGGAGCCCTATTATCCAGGGGTGTGAGGGTACTGTAGGCTACACAGTACTGTAGGCTTTGTTATTGTCATCTATAGTGGTTATTTGCATAAAAACACACAAATGATTAGGAAATAAATAATTGTATTTTTAAATTAAATATGTGCTTTGATAAAAAAAATATATATATACAGTATATATAGTAGTTTTAATTATGTAATTAAAGGAATCATTCCTTGGGATTTCCACAGAATCAGACAACTAGGAGCCGACTGTCGATTCCCCTCTCTAGTGTTGTCTCTGTCCAACAAAGTGGCGGACGGCCTGATGATTTTACCTGCCACTGCCAACAATTTACCCGACGGGTGGTGGGTGCTAATTTCGGAGCCTGCTGATAGCAATGCAGACTGTGTACAAAACAAAACAATGCCACTTCGGTGAAAATGCATTTTGAAACTGGCACAAGAAAAAGGAACATGGTAAAAAAGCTAAGCTTCACTGTATATAAGAGACATTTCAACTTGAAGCAGCTGGACTCTGTGCCGACAGCCTTACAAAGATCTGTAGTCAGAATGTACAGTACGGTTTGTCCAACACGCTGGGATACGCCTGATTCTCCAACGTCCCTCAAGTCTCGGTCACTAGTGCACTTAAGGTAAGAAATGACAATTCCAAACCTTCACAGAAGAAGGTGGTCAAAGCCTTTAAGTGGTGTGGAGATCATGAGGTTGACCCACAGCGCCTGAACAGAACCGTATAGCTTGACCACTGTCTACATGTGCACTTTAAAATCAGGCCTGTAATACAGCACATTAAGAACAGGGCACCTTGTAGTCCAGCAAGCTATTGTTGTTCAGTCATAGCCTGTATATAAGAAGTGGACGTAGTCACCCTGACTTCACCCGTTGGTTTTTGGACTATGGTTTTGAAGCCGGCATTTTAGCCGTCATCATCTTGATCTTTTGCAACCAGAAGTGACGAGAGAAGGTGGAGCAAAGCCGAACGCTGAATGAGACGTTTTTAGGTGACCAAAATGTTTCAATTAACCTTTATGAACTGAAAACACACTGTGAAAAGGTTTAAAGTTCTAAGACGAAAACACGGACAACTCCCTGACCGGACAACGGCGTGGTAGCAACCTGTCAATCACAAGGTAGCCCCACACTAAAGCATCCCCTGCTTTATGGTCTATTTGACTCTAAATGGGACCATCATTTACTAAATGAACATCATGCTGTATTGAAGAAGACTTGAAACTAGCGATCGAGACCATAAACTCCTGTTTAAAATGTTTACTGAGGGAATAAATCAAGAGAGAAGTAGACTCATTTTCTCAGAGACTTCTATACAACCAGAGGAGTCGCCCCCTGCTGGCTGTTAGAAAGAATGCAAATTTAAGGCATTAGTTTCACTTTTCAGACCCGGAGGTTGCCCGCCGGGTTCAATACGTAATGCAAAATTGAGGATCATAACTAAAACATAACTATTAAGTTAAACCGTAAACTGCAACGGCCTGCAGTAACATTACCACAACAACTAAATACGAGTGATCAGGTGAATGAGGCACTGGGCGGCCCCACAAATGAAAGGACCATCATCAATTCTACAGCAGATTTCAGAGTAAGTTTCATTCATTCAAACAAGTTCCACGTTCATTCGTACGAGCTTGAAAAAGTGACAGTCCTGCAGTATTCGTTAGTTTACAGTAAGCGTAACTAATGTCATATACACAGTATCCGCGCTGCATTTGGCTCTGAGCATTGAATTTGCAGAACAAGCTAACAAGATCACATGAATGAAATATCCTGGCAGAAAAAACATAAATATAAAAATGACACCTAAAATATTAGTGTGAGCCCAAAATAAATTGTGATAAACACTGAATGTCACACATGAGTAAGCCAGACAGCTGCTAGCCTACATATTATGTAAAACGTAATGCCAAACACGTTCATTTGACCTCTGTCAGGGATAACTGGATCTATGAAAGCCAGAGTCTCTTAGAATATATTAAAATGTAAAAACAAAAAAACATATTTTTCATTAGTTTTATTTCATTTGCACGGATGAGTACCCCTCACCGGTCAGTCTAAATAACAAATAAGATTTAATGCAACTCTGTTTTAACTTGTTACTGGTGTATTTATATGTAGGCTAGTACTGTACACTTTTAGTTTGTAGTTTTATGTATGCACTAATTATCAAAATGTCTATTACAGTTTTTCTTCCACACCGGCAAACACATCGAGGCGTTTTAAAGGACATTTCTTGGTGCCAGTGACACAAAACAACCCAAAAAGAATCACTGATCATCCTGTTAGTCTGACGAGAGAGCCAGGTTCAATCCAGGTGTTAGGCTATAAATTTATTAGAGTGGAAGTTTATCTTTGGAGCGCTCCTGTCAACAACATAAAGCTACACATCACGGCTAAAGCTGCATGCTAACTCTGTCATGGTGTGTGGTCGAGCCGGCCGTCGCTCTCATCTCCGTGTACAAATGGGCCGACGCTACGACTGTAGAGCATCATATACTGACATTATGTTAAATGCATTGAAACGGCCCCGATGGAGCTGATCATGGATGGATAAAGAGAACGGAGCTGACGGGAGAGCTAGAGACGAAGTTAGCAGAAGTATAAGCGTGTGACTACGTCTGGTTTTCAAAATAAGGTGTTCACAAAGGGAACTGTATAAAATACATATATGAAAATAATATTGATTGGATTATATTCACCAGAAGTATAAAACATTACATGTTCCTTATAAATTAAAAAAGAAAATACCACTAATTTGTGAGGGAGATGTCTTTATTCTATGATTTTTGGGTTGCTGGAAAAAATGTAATAAATAATTCCTGATGATGATGACTGATATATCTGACTGCTGAAAATCAAACATTCTTACTGTATTAATTTAAATATTCTCCAAAGTAGAAGTGTATGATTCAACTTTTTCCCTTCATGGTCTAGTGTTAAAGAAGTTAACAAATATTGAATAAAGATAAAACGACAGGACGACAAGGACAGCGGAGGGGTTTAGCCGGGGGGGAAGGTGAAATCACAGGTAGTCACATCTTCACTGGAGAGGTAACTTCGATCGTATAGGACACGGCAGTCCTTGCATGGAGGCAGCTGGTTGGCAAACACCTCCTTACGGCCAGCGGGGGGGAGCAGGATATCACGTTTCCAGCCGAGGTCAGTCACTGCAGATGACTCCATAATGAACAGTCTATAGAGTTACACCCCGTCACTCAGCGGCAGACTGCACGACGGAGCAATGTTCTGAGGTAAGGTACGATCCGATCAGAGTCACTGATTGATATTAAAATTCTGAATATATTCGACGACGGTTCAAAACCGTTGAATCTGCTTTAAACAAAATGAAGACGTACAAATGAATACACCCCCGACTCCGATTCCAGCATCGCTGAAGGTGGTTGTCTGCACATGTACCTAGAGACCTGCGTGGTGTCAAGACTGGACTGATCAACATTAGGAAGACTGCAGTCATGGTGTGATCCTCTGTGTTTTGATTGTTTAGTCACTGTGATTAAAAACATCTATCTGCTTATTGTTTATTTCAAAATGAACAGATTATTAGAAGGTTCATTGAGCTGGTACAGAGCCAGTCACATGTACCTTTAGTACGTAAAAATGTGACACCAATTTAAAATTCTTTAGTTTTTTTCTGAAAGCCGCCACGATATGAACTTGACAGAAAACAGCAGCTGCTCGATGGATCGGTGGTGCTTCTCTGACTTACCCAGAAGAGCTTCAAACAGGTTGCTTTTGAAAATCCCCATCACTCTCACAATGGCAGTTTTGAGCTGCTGCTCCTCCGGCTTCCTCAGTTTAGTGCAGTACTCCTCCAAAAGCCCCAGGGCTCGAGCTGTGTCTGCAGAGGAGGAGGGCAGATAACAAAAAAAAAACCCTTATTTCAATCATCCTATATACATACATGCATTTTGACCTCTGCATTTAACCCAACCTAAGCATTAGGAGCAGCGAGCTGCTGTGAAGCATCCGGAGTTCAGTGTGACACTTTGACATGCGGATGGGAGGAACCGGGGATTCAACTGCTGACCTTGTGAGTAAAGGTCGACCTGCTCTCCCTTCTGAGCCACAGCCGCCTCATGCTTTGGTGCTTCCTTGGTTTGTTTTCTTCATATACATAGATACTGTATATATATATGGACATCCAAGGCGAGGTACACCCTGGACAGGTCACCAGATTATCACAGGGCTGACTCGTAGAGACAGACAACCGTTCACACTCACACTCATTTCTTTAACGCAACTTGCATTTTATGTCGTAGCAGCTTAGTTCTATAGCTAGAGAGAGAAAATAAAATAGTACGGTGGAATCAAATGAAACTAGAAAACCTAAAGAATCCATCAGTACCAACCATGTCATACTAGCTTGAACCCCTTTACAGACATGCCCACTTTATGATAATCACATGCAGTTTGGGGCAAGTCATAGTCAAGTCAGCACACTGACACACTGACAGCTGTTGTTGTCTGTTGGGCTGCAGTTTGCCATGTTATGATTTATTTTTATATGCTAAATGCAGTACCTGTGAGGGTTTCTGGACAATATCTGCCATTGTTTTGTGTTGTTAAATGATTTACAATAATAAATATATACATACATTTGCATAAAGCAGCATAATTGTCCACTCCCATGTTGATAAGAGGATTAAATAATAAATCTCCCTTTAAGGTACATTTTGAAAAGATAAAAAAAGAATGTGTGATCAATTTGCAATTAATCGTGATTAAATATTTTAAATCGATGACAGCCCTAATATACATATATATACATAAATATGTATATTAGGGCTGTCATCAATATATATATATATATATATATATATATATATATTCATAAATAAAATATATGATGACAAATTTAGGCCACAAAAAAGTACATGAGAGCAGAGTCTGTAAATATAGAGATGAGTACGCTGAGTGTAGGTGGGTTTACCCTCCTCTACAGCTGCACACCTTGCTGCACAAACAACCCCACTCACATCTTATCAGAAAAGGAGAGATGATACACAACATATGATCAAACGTATGTGATAGTTGAACAGTTGAGTCATTCCATTCAAAACCACGGGCATGAATGTGCTGCTAAAAAACAGCCTCCACTCTTCCACCAGATTTTGTAGATTTGCTCCCATTCAGCCAGGAGAGCATCACTGAGGTCCAACAGTAAAGACCTGGCTCGCAATATTGTTCCAGTTCATCCCAATGGTGTCGCATGGGGGGGTTGAGGTCAGGGCTCTGTGCAGGCTAGTCAAGTTCTTCCACAGTCAGTATACCACAAAAAAACATTTCTTTATGGAGCGGGTTTTGTGCCGGGGTCATTGTCATGTTGTCATACAGTAACGGGAGGAACCCTGGTGTCTATCTGTGGGGAGTAATACCCACATACCTTCGGTCATGTAGTCTTATGTACTGTATATTCTGAGGTTACTATAAACTGTTGACCGATGCAGTGTTGGTGATGTGACCGTATCCTTATCATTCACATTTAGTATTTACAGTGTGTGATGAAAGCTGGAGGAGCAAAGAGTCTCATTACCTGAGGCACACATGGGGGGTGAATTATCCTAATGTTGGACATGTTTTGCATTTCAGATTTTTGGAATATATTGTGGTATGAACCCAGGATGTCTCCTAATCAAACCAACAATACAGATATCACACTCATAAAAGAAATGGTAGACATGTCAGTACTCTAATGCCGAGCTGTCTCAGATAACAGTCATGTCCGAAAGGTGGGACACTAAGACGTCTGTTAAAAGGCCTACAAATCAATTAATGTAGGAAACACTCAAGGTTCAATGTGCAATGATGCCATGATTGCTGGCTTCTATGTGGATGTTACACGGAGAATCAAACAAACAATAAGACTATATAAATAATAATAAACAAAGACTGGAATAGTTTTGAAGCATTTAGGCATATCAGAAAGAACTTAAATGTCAATAGTTTTATAGACCTACACCCACTGGAGCTTGTCCCACGTTAGTGTCCCACTTTACGGCGTACACAGGAACTCACCTTTTTTTCTGATAGGCATGGCTGACTCCGTGTAAACTTGACTCTCACTAAGGCTTCCAGTTCAGTCTTGTCAATGCATGGTCCAAAAAAGTTCTTCCTTTAGGTGGGATGACAGGAAACAGGAAGGGGTTTGACAACTTGAGAACTTAAAGAGGGTGGCGATGGCGGGTGGCGGTCTGTGTCCAGGTAGAAAAAGATGAATTCCCACAGACTGGATTTTAGCACAATGAAAAAATGTGATCCCAGGTGTCTCTGTCTGTCTCAGATGACAGTACCAGCATTAATCCACAGATAAGATCCCTCGTTAGCAATGCCTCATCCACTTGTATCTACTGTGTGTGTGTGAGTGTAGTAACTCAAGGGTCCTTGGTGTAGGAACACATTCTGCACATGAGGTTGTGTTTTACTTCTGTCTGGGTCCACTTAAATAAACCTCCTGTGGTTGAAGAGATGGCCCACAGTCGTGCCTTGTCATGACTGATTCACTGCAGGTCCAACAGAGGACTGAAGACAGACCAAGTCCTCACAGTCGGATGAAGAAGAGCTGGTTCAGTGTCCCCATGGTGAAGAAGAGGAAGAGGAGGAGGAGGAGGAGTGCTGGCCTGGGTTAACTCCATCCACAGTGGCACCCAGTCGGTGTAGTAGTGTGCCAGTCCTCCTGGATCTGATCCACATCATTTATCCCACCTGACAGTGCACACACCTAAAGTTTCTTACACCTGCTTTACAAGACAGAACAGGTGAGTACAGGCTCCAGCAGCCTTCAGGAGAGGCTTAGTTAAAGCCAAGTTTAAAAAGAAATGAAGGGTTTAGCTAACACAGAGTTTCTGGGTGCAGGTTCAGACTTATGGAGGGACCACTGTGCACCCCCACATGAGATGAAATTGAAAAATTTAAAATTTAAAAAAAGATATCCAAGTTGCAACTACAGGTAAATAAGAAAACATGCATGTTGTTCATTAGTCAGCTAGCATTCAGGCTAAATCAGATGAGATGCATCCCCAGTGCAGCTCCTGGCTGCTGAAGGAAAATACCTGCCTGCCAACTGTGGTGGGAGAAAACGCATGGCTCTCAAACGACTCCATGTATGCTCATAGTCCATAAAATGGTGAGTGTGCATCTGCAGGACATTTCCTCTGAGAAGAAGACAGCACTGTCCTCCAGCTGCCACATCTCTTTATTCTGTAACCATGTAGTCTAGTGTGCAGCAGCAGCAGCAGCAGCAGCGGTAGAGGCAGCCATATGAACTGACAGCATCACCAACAGTTTTAAGTGCCAGGAACAAAGCTGGCAGCAAAGAGAAGCACCACTTCCGTTTTCTGCTTTCAGTTGTGAATGATACAGCTCACAGCTTTGAAACAGGATTATCTTTTCCATTTATATGTTTAATAATATAATGTAATTACAATAGTTAATAAACAAATAATAAGTATAAGCCAAGTAGATTTTTCTGTATACTTGTCAGTATGAACCACGTATACTTAAGTATCATTTTGTTAAGTATATCTGTGATAATAAAAACTGAAGCATACTCTCTTATTTTAAGCTTAAAGGTCCCATATTGTAAAAAGTGAGATTTTCATGTCTTTTATATTATAAAGCAGGTTTAAGTGCTTTATAAATACAGTTAAACCATCAAAACGCTCAATATACGGAGAAACACACGGCCCGTATTCAGAAATTGCGCGTTTGAAACAAGCCGTCAGGATTTCTGTCCATTTGTGATGTCACAAATATACAGTATTTAGACCATTACACGGTTTTAAACAGAAACATTCTAAATGTGTCCCAGTTTATATCCTGTTGCAGTGTATGTGAATGACATCAGCTGACAGGAAGTAACCATGGACACACACGGTTGCCTAGCAACGCAATTCTGTTGCAATTCCGTTGAAATGCACTAAAACGTTTCAGACAGAAGGTGAATACAGGTATATTCAGATAAATAATAATAATAAAAAAAAATATTAATATTAATAATAATAATACTATACAAAGAGAAAAATAATAATGGTAATAATAATAATAATAAATTAAATAAATAAATAAGTTAATAAAAAAGTATTCTTTAAAATGTACTTTAAATTAGTAAACTATCAGTACAGTATAGAATTGTCTCTATTTTTTCCATTTATATGTTTAATAATATGTAATGAAGAGACAAACTGTGAGTCAAATTATTAAAGTCAGTGTAATGACAATGAGATTTTTTAAACATGACCATCTCTGCTAAAAAAATGTGATTAAGTATATCTCTGATAATACAAAGTAAACTGAACGCCCCATATTTTATTTTGAAGGCAGAGTCGTCTTGCTTTACGGCACAAAGCGGTGAGCTTGACGCAGCTGTTTAACTTACCTTAGCAACGCAGAGGCTGGTCGCTGGTTAGCTGGTTCCAGGCTTGATTGACAGGACGCGACAGCCAATCAGAGAGCAGGATTTCTTGTCGCATCAGGGCGGATTAACCAATGCGAGAGCTTCAGACCTGTGCGAAGGTAAGAGTTCAGATATTGCTGCTTTAAATGTACTGTAGGAAATATTATTATAATATTTAGTCTTATTCATTTTCTGACTTCCCTGACTGGGTACTATTTTACTATTGTTATTATTACTATTATTATTATTTTTATTAGTATTAGTATTTATTATTATTAATAATAATCATAATAATATTATGATTATTATGATTATTATCAAATAAAATGTCCTTTGTGTATCAGGTCCTCCCCTCTTTCAAAGGTCCTTGCGAAAAACACAATATTTCCCTGGTTTCCAACATCTATTTCTAATAATGTAACAATGCTCAATGCTTATTGCTTAATGCTTACACAATGCTTATTAATAATAATAATAATAATAATAATAATAATATTAGTAGTAGTACCCTTACCAAAAATAAGTTTGTTCAAGTGTGCTATTATTATACTTCTTTTAAACTTAAAATAAGAGAGTATACTATGAGTTTATGTACTATATACTTAATAAAAGTATACAAATATACAGAAAAGTCTAAGTATATTTGGCTTATAGGCCTACTTGCACTTAATCTTTTGATCAAAATGTACTTAAGAAAAGTATAATGAAGTATTCTTGCCTCATAGGCCTTCAGAAAGGTGTACTTGGCTTGTAGTTGTGGTTACTTTTTGATTATCAAAGTGTTTGAGAGATTGTTAAAGGATGTTTTGATACAAATTCACTTCAGCTCATCAATAATTTTCTAATGAAAGTTTTTGGATTATCCATTCACGATAATAATAATATAATAATGATAGCAATAATGTAATACTAATAAGACGAGTCTCAAGTCAAGTCTCAAGTCACTGTGTGTGCGACTTCAGTGTCTCCATCTCTAAGTATACTTGCAGTATAAAAACTATTAAACTAGTTGTTTACTGAGAGTAGACTTTAAAATGTACTTTCATAAAGTAAAAAGTGGGCTACAAGTATACAACTAGTAAACTATCAGTATACTTATAGCATAGTTGCAGTACAAAATAAAACTTAGGTGTTATCTAGTTGTGAACTCAAAGTTTACTATTCTTATATTAAAGTATACTTAAAAGTATACTTTAATAAACTAAAATGTGGACCAATTTAGCCCCAAGAAGTAAAACTAAGTATACTGCTAGAACATCGATATTAGTATACTTACTACATAAAGTATACTTGAAATATACACTTGAACTTTACTTAAGTATACTTCGTAAAATAGACTTGAAGTATACTACTTTTTCGTAGTAGTAGTATATTTAGAGAAACAAATTATCCTAAAAAAGAAAAGCATGAACTAAAGGCTGAAATCTCAAATATAAATGCATAGAATGTATATAAATGAAGTATGCACGTTTGTTTCTCTTGTTTTATTAAATTTAAATTTTCATATTTTACATAAACTTCTCGGGTACGTCGAATAAGGAGATAAAAACAATGTGTTTTCTTTCAAAATAGTGCAGGACTGTCTCTCAACCCTGTGTGGTTGTTATTGGTAGTAAATAGCACTGAGCTGCAGAAGGGCTCAGAAATACAGCATGGCTTTCATGAGTTGTTGTCATTTGTGGCCCAACAGCAGACTCTAGTGGTCAATGAAGATAATAAAGCATCTAACACTACAACAGCACCTAGAGAAATATAGTTTAGAATAAATAATAAAGGCCTCAAAGTCTGTGTTAATCCATATTTACTCTTTATGGATATTGCTCATAATTTGCAGTTACTGCCACAGAGAATCACAAATGAACATGCTGCATTACAAATGTCTGAATGTCGTGGAAAACTACTGAGAATCTAACAATTAACTGCTGAATGAAACATGAATGAAATCTTTAATCACAATTCACACAAATATACTGTTTATTGAAGTTAGAATTGACGCAGTAATCACATGATAGAACAACAGGACTATATACAAATCATAACACTCAGATCAAATCAATTTATAAGTTTTATAACTTTGATTCTATTCTCTGCTCGATTTCGTATAATTCTTTTAATATATATATATAAATAATTACATTTTTGAGAGAACAAATTTAATTTTGGGCTATACAAACTAAAGTACCTCGTTCATCACACATACGATGCTCATCAGTTATACAGAGACACACATTAAGGCTGCTGCTTCCACTCAGTGTATATAAGTTGTAGATCCATCCAGATGTGCATGCAGTGTGCTCCCATGAAGTGTCCACACATTTATCAACACATTCTCACTTCGACATGCTTTTTGCCATCACGAACATCCTCAGAGGTAGAGCGTCCTCCACCCAGTCAGCGTCAGACTGTAACATCCTCTGCCATAACGTGGCTTCATCTGTCGTTGAATCCATCCAAGGCACGTCTGCCCCGTAACTCTTCCCTGCACAGAAAGGCCCAGAAATAATAGCATTAAAGCTGCAGTAGGCAGGATGTTTTTTGGCATCATTGGGCAAAAAATTCCATAACAACCTTTCAGCATATTGTAGTTCAAGTGTTCTGAGAGACTTCTGCACCTCCTCATGGCTCATTTTACAGCTACGATATATGTCAAGATATAGTTAACACCCTTTCATTCCAGGTGTTCAGACTCATGTATTAAAGGTAGATTGCAGCTGTGTTGAGAATAGTAACAGCGGAGTGGAGTCTCACCTGTCCCCAACCCGATCCTCAGTCCGCCAATATAGTGGTTGTTCAGTCGGTCGTGATCCCACACCGTGATCTCCACACAGGCCTCTCTGAGGTCCTCCGGTCGGAAGCCGTCATACACCATGGTGTGGTTGAACATCGGGTTGGCCGTCCTCTTCACCACCCGCGTCTTCTGGCGGCTTTTCCGACTCGTGTCAGGAAGAACGGCGCTGCAGCGGAGGGAAAGGAGGGAGATAAAATGTGTGTCAAATAAACATGAAATACATTTTTAAAACTCAGCTCATTGTTATGAAATACTGTTTCATCCTGCTTCCTGTCACACCAACAGGATTTATAGCCGGCTGTCTTGATTTCACTCAAGCAGTTTGTGTTTTTATGTTATGTTATGTTGTGATTGGCTGTTGCTTCGGGCTGAATGAACGAAAGCGTAAAAGTGTGCAACGATAGCTAACGTTCGGTTGGAAATGGAGTCTGCTAACGTCATCAAACAACCAGCCTCCACCACAACTCACACTCCGACACAAACTCCACGGAAGCACAAAAAGACAAAGGAGGAAACTAACATCAACATCAGCCGGGCCTTCGACTCATGGAAGGACCTTCGCTTGGTAGATTGTCGTTAACGAGCAATGAAATGAAATAAAACTGCTGGAATAAAATAGAAATGACCTGCAATAAATAACATTTCATAATGAGTTGTGTTTTAAAAATGTAATGGAATATTTCCCAGTATTTTTTCATGATTTATAATATTTGTGAACACTCTGGTCTTCGTTCAGTGACCTGACAGTTTGCAGGACGTCCTACCATTTCACAAACGGGTCGATAACAACTCCTCTGACTGGAGGAAGATTCTTGCAGTCTTTCACCCAGATCTGCACCTCACCGGTCTCCATCCTGGAGGTTCTCTTACCTGCGGATGCAGTCAGACAAACATTAAGTGGTAAAAACTCAAAAGGAAAGAAATTGATCAGATCCGAGTGGGTCATCAGCTCACTGTGAGACGTCTGCGGCAGGAATCTCAGGGCGACTCTCATCTGTCCTCTGCTGTCTGCCAGATGCGAGGGAGACCCTGTTGGACTTTGTGCTGAAACCTGAAGGAGGTGAGTAAACGTCTGATCAAATCACTTCTACAATACAGACAGACTGCGTATAAAAAAGAAACTTTATATCGCACTTAATAATAAAAAAAAGAAAAGAAAGAAAGAAAAGAAGCCTTTACCCTGGCTTTTAGTGCGTATTCATTTATGTGGGTGTTGCTGAAGTCCCATTCTGACAGATCCAGGTCCACCTCGCCCAGGAAACTGTTCCGCCCAAAAGTGCTGTTGTGCCACACGGAGACGTTCAAATTCTGAGTTTTCAACACTTCCATCATGATCTTAAACTATGAAAAGGGAAGAAGGCAACAGAGATGTTTGTAAAACATGGAATACATGTAATGAGAAATCTGTAAAAGACTAAATATGGAATTCTTACCCTGAGGATTTCATTGTAGGTGGGGTTTAAAGTCTTCTTTTTTGCAGAGGTTTTTCTCTTTCCCAACTTTGTTTTGTCAGGAAGAAGGTAACACTTCACATAACTGTAAAGAGACAGTAGAGTTACATTCTCAACTACAACATATAGAGGGACACACGGCCTCTTTTCTGATCTGCCAGTCCCCTTTCTCCAACCTTTATACCACAAATATCACTGGATGACATGACATTTGTTGCCATTTTGATCATCCAGTATAAAGCGAGCACTTACGGGTCAGAGCAGTTCTTCTTAGTGTCGGCCATGGCCAGATCCGTGCAGTGCACCACGAATATGTGAAACTCTCCGAGCTTCTGGATGTAGTTCACAGCAAACTGGATGTTTCCCTGGACTTCAATGCCGTCAAAGTCTGCATGGTAAATGCTGCTCATGCTGCCGCTGACCTGCTCATTCGTGTAAATACAGAAGAGAGAGCTGTTCGTTCGTGTCCTGTGTTCACAGCGTTCAGTATCATTGCCTAAACCTAACCACAGTGGTTTTGTTGCCTGGGCCTAAGCAAGTGTTTTTGTTTAATCCACAACATTAAGCACACGTTTACTGCAACCGAAAAGTGACGTTGAGGGGTCTGACAAAAGCCCCGTTTCCACCGCAGGAACTTTCTACCCGGAACTAAGAACCTTTTCAGGAACTCATTGCATTTCCACCGTAGGGACCAGGGTCTAAATTAAGTTCTGGGGGCATTTTACGGGGCCTTTTTTATCCCCAAAAAGACTTTTAGGGTGGAGTTTGCTCGTCGCTGATTGGTAAAACACACACATAGCCGCTGCTTCAACAGCTTTAACTCGTGCACCGCTTCACTCATAAACAAGGAAGTACTCCAGTATCGATTTAGGAACATTTTAGGATGAGGGGAGAACGTTTTTCTTTGTTTGATGACAATGAAAGTAAAGTTAGGCGAGACAACTCGAGTCAAGCCAACTCCGAGCTAAGCCTAATCTTTTCCTAACCCTACCCAAGTGATTTTGTTGCCTAAACCTAACTTCCTGTGAAGACGGAAGTTTATTTTGAAAAGACACTTTGCATGTAAGGAGTGTTTATTGATACGCCGTCTCTGACTCGTCAAAAACTGACCTGGGGCCACTGATCAAGCCTCGGTATCTGACGAGTTGGGAGTGAAAATGTGTCGACCGTGCGAGACGCAGTTACAAAACTTTACAGGTGTGTAGTTGAGATCAAAATGAAGGCCGAGTATAAAGATGGGTGAGATCCAAGCAAGGATATCAGAAGGGTATAAGAAACTTGGTTGCCACGTGACACGTCAAATCATCAAAAGATTCAGACATACTATACATACAAACATATTATCTAGTGAGCTGCATGAGGACATACAGACGACATGGAGGCCATTCCCGAGGAGAGACTTAAGTTAGATATGGAGCTGCCTGTGTTTCTTCTCCAGCCCAAGTTGGTCTCAAAAGTGCTGTCGCTGTCCGTCTGATATGAGAAAAGCATGAATGAATGACATGAGACATCACTAAAATCAGCCAGAAGAGCAAACCGATCATTTAGCTCTTATGTGGTGAAGTTGGTCAACGACTGCAGTGCAGATGTTGAATACTGGATATCACACTTTATCACACAGAGTTTAATGTAGAAGAGTCAGTTGAGAGTAATTTACCTCATCCTGCTGAAGAGCAGTCACCGACACGCTGGTTTTCATGTGCTTTGAGTTGGAGAGCATCGAGGCTGATGGAGGAAGAAATATAAGACTGAATCTCTTACAATAACCATATAATGATCATCTCTGAAATGATGTTTAAATCATTGCCCAGCCTGTATATGTCCAGATAAATGTGTATATAAAGAGAGGACCACATGTTTACCGTTATCCACACTTTGATTCATTTGTTCTCTCGAGTTATTTTGGGTCCTCTCTTCTCCTGAGAAGAAATAGAAGATAATAAGAGACAGGCGCTATTATTCACATACCGCTCCCATAATATCATGCGACATTAAATACGCACTGGCTATACTTTGTATTAAAGAACTACAGTATCTGCCGTGGAAGAAAGTAGTTGTCCTACTTGTGTGGGAGGTGAGGTTTTCCAGGCTTTTGGACGAGGACATGCTCCTCAAAGATAATCGTTTAAGGGCCGACATGATGGGACTAGAACCGTCCTCATAACCTGCCGCGAATTAAACAGAATCAGCTCTAGAAAATAGGCTCAACAGAGATGTTACACAGTTTCTGATTTACTAAGCAATCTGCTGAAATTATAAATGCTTCTGTTGAAATTAATAGAAAACAAGTGCTAGTATAATGCTTAGTATATCATCAGATTAAACACTAGGAACTTGACTCTATAGTGTTTTCATTGTAGTGATTAGCCACCATGTATCTATTGCATCAGCAGCTGTTTAATCACAAGAAGCTGGTCAACTAAAACAAACTAAGCAGTTTCTATTTCTACTGGTTGAATGGCAGCTAGATCTAGACATGCTTGAAAAGGAAATACAAAAGAAACATTAAGGTAGATTGTGCAAACATGTAGAAGAATTTTGAAATTGAGGAATGTGTCCGGACAAGTATACTAACTGGTTTCCATTTCTTAATCATTTTCTTGAAGAATTAAAAAAAATAGGAGAGAATTGAAAAGCTCACTGCCTGGACTTGCCCGAGACAAAGACCAGGCCCTGGTCGTTGTGTTCTGGCTGGAGTTTCCGTCTTTATTTTGCACAAACCGAGAGCTGATTCCGGGAGGATTCCCCTCGGTGGGACGGTCGCTCTGGTTTCCCACAAACTCCCCGGGGGCGTTTTGCGGTGTGTGTTCTGCATCCTTCTCTGCCACAACAGATCTCTCTTGGTGAAAAACAGGGATGTGGGACTTCTCCTGTGGCCCGAGGTAGTGCTGATAATCCTGAGGGACGACAGATCGGGCGAGCTGTGGAAAGGTCCCGGACTTCTTCTCTGAAGCTTTTTGGGATTGCGGTGAAGTAGAGGGACTACTTTGTTGTGTATTTGCATCAGATAAATAAGTCCCTCTGTCCACTGGATGTAAAGGGGGAGGACGAGAGGGGGTGTCTGTGCTGGGTTTAGTGTGGGTCTGCTTTGCTTCATGTGAGGGAATCTTCTTCTGTCTTGGAACCGGTGTCGGCTTCCCATGTTGCTCTTCGACGACTTTAGTTTGGGGGAGGATGTCTATTGGAAAGGTTTTTAAGGGAGACCCTTCCAGCTTGGATCTCTTGGGACTAGAGGATTCTCTAGGAAGGGCCCTCGGATGGCAGGTCTTAGACGGACTCCTTATGACTTCGTCATCCTGTTCTTTTGATCTCGGAGTTTGGGTTTTACTGGGACTGAGGGGCCGTTCTTTATACTCTGCATCAGCCTTGACTTGGTGACATGTTGACTGTACATCCCCGGCGCTACCAGAACTCCACAGCGGTGACCTGTCTGGAGTCTGACTGACGAAGCCCTTGTCTGTCACATTAAATGACTTGGTTTTGTATGGAGACGTTGGTGCCTCTCTCTCAGACTTCTCTCTATCATCTAAGGATGTTCTCAGATCATACTGAGGGGAAACCGCTTTGTTACTGAGCATTGAACTATGTGAGGCTTCGTTAGCAGCGATTACATTGAGTCCTGTATATTCCTCTTCCTCCCAGACATGCTTAACCTCACTGATCTTGACTGGCCTGTACTCTTGAGGACTGGAACTGGACAGCCTGGGACGGGGAACTGGAATATCCCTCTCTTGCTTTTGGGTGTTAACATCTACAGAGGAAGGTACAAGAGTGATGTTGTTTTCCTGCGACTCATCAATCTGTGACTCTGATAAAGAGTCATCTGTCTCCTCATAGATGAGGACTGGGTTAGCTCTGTATGTGCCATCTTCTTTAGATAAATCTGCTAAGAAGCTACAGTCAGTCTGTGGCGACAAAATCTTTTCTTGGAACCAGCCAGCGGTATCCTCATCTGTCATTTCCATTTGAGGTGAGAGATTATCGTTTATGCTCTCCACATCAGAGTTAGTCGGACTGCCATGTGAAGCCTCGATTCCTCTCTCGGCGATGTCTTCGTACCTTGCCTCTTCTCCGGTAAACATTATTTCGGGACCATCGTTTTCCCTCTCCCAGAAAGCATTCAGATTGGATAGTCTCTCTGGAGACTGTACAACTCCGTCTGCATCTACTGAGGTCACTATTTCTTTGAAAGGAGTGTTCTGCAGTGCTTTAAGTCGTAGTGGGCTGACCTCTGTCATCTCAGAGGGTTTCGCTTCTTGTGTGACATCTGCATGTTGGTCCACGGTCATATCTGCAGCACCTTGAGAGAGATTATCGGTGCCGCCCAGTTCTTTCTGCTCAGGTGTCTTCACCTGTTCTCTTTGTGGACTCTGTATTTCAGTAGTTTTCTCTCTTCTAAAAATTCTAAGCAGTCTTTGTCCAGGCTTTGGTGAAACGGCACAAGACGAATCCTTTGAGCTGTCATCAGACGGCTTGGCATCCGAGGTGGCCTCAACAGAGATGTCGGTTCTTCGTTCAGGCAGGTCTTGTTGGTGAATGTTGTATCCGGTTGGCCAGTCTGTGTCGATAGCCTGAGAGTGACAGTCCTCTTCAGGCTCAACAGTCTCCAGTTGAAAAGGCTTACCTGACTCCTGCTCTGCAGAAACGAGTCTGGAGACTGCAGGGCTTAGGGACTCTGAATAGCAGTGCTCAGAGACATCTGCAAAGACAGAAACCACATATTGGATCAGTCATGAACATGATATCTGCTTAACACGAACAGTATAATAAGATAGCTGTGTAGGATTTCTCTTAGAGTATCACTGTCAAATGAAGTGGAGCACATGCAAAATGCTATATCTGATAGTGTTATAGTGCACTTTTGCCCCATTCATACAGTCTACTTTGGGATCAGCAATGTCACACTTTATTTCACAGTGATGTAATAAACCAATGGAGAAAAAGTCCAACACATTGCATGAGACATTGCGGACCATAATGCCAATCAAGATGCAATAAAACCAATAATACAATCACAACAGATGTTCTTATCCACCACCAGTCTCTATAAGCAGTCAATGCACATATTTTGCGACATGCAAGAACGTACACAAGCAGCATGGACATTATGTTTGTATGTTCTTGTCTAAATGTTTCTGAATGTGTAGATACTGAGGTCACTGGTTGTTAGTTTGACTTATTGATTGGCTGTTTAGTTGACTCATTGGTTTTAAATAAAGCTCTTACCACCAAGGACCTGGTGTTGGCCAGCTTCTTGCTCTTGGAAGTTTGCCTCATCTTTGCAATAGAGTTCCCCTTCCTGTGAATCCACGTGACTCTGATTGAGTAAAGGCCTGCGTTTGCCAACAGCGGTTCTGCCAGCATTCTCAAGGTCACTTTTACTTTCCACCTCAAGTGGAGCGATGGAGTCGACGTCGAGCAAACTGTTCTCTCCCAGCTCCTTCCCATCTTGCCACGCCGCTCGGATCTGACCGACCGTGGAGCTGAACCTCACCTGCTTCCTGTCTATCCAGATCTCAGCGGGAGAATCGAGGCTAACCGGACTCTCTAACTGATCCAGGCGTGAAGGCAACGGGGAGTCTGTGAAGCTAGAAGTGATCAAGTGCTTGAGGATGCCCCGCGGAGCAGCCGAGTTAGTCTGCTGATCTCCTGGCTCGTCTTCCTCAACAAAACAATCCTGAGAGCCGGCGCTGAGTGCTCTGTTATCGGGCATTGGCACGGGAACAGATGCATTCTGGGTGATCGGGCTATCATTAGGGTCTTGTTTAAGGTTACTAGCATAAGAAATGCAGCTATCAGATGATGGTAAAGGCTCTGAAAGAAAAACAAATGAACACCAATTTAACTAATCAGCTGTGTGTTTTTGTCTTTGAGTGTTTAAAGAACAAATAAACACAATTGAATCACCGGTGTCCGTCAGCAACTCTCAAACACAGAATTATGTTCAAAACCATCATAGCGTCTGTTTAAAACTGCTTCACCTCACGTCTGAGGAGTTTCACTTCCTACATTATTGCTTCTGGCTCCAGTCTGTCCTTCGTGTTGGGAAGTCTGGTCTAGTCGTAGCTCCTTGATGACGTAATGTATTATTGTCGTACCTATTGTTGCTGTCGTGATTCAATGTTGTCTTGTTATGTGTTGGATGCTGCTATTCGACCCTGTCTTGGCTTTCAATCTCAATGCGACTTCCTAGTTAAATAAAGGTTATGATGATGAAACTAAAGGATGTGAATACTTATTGTCTTTTATACATTTAGGCTGGCTCTTTAGCGTGGACGTCCCAAACCACCTGAGGAACATCAGGCTCTTTGAAACAACTTCAGACTATTTATTTGTTCTCTGTATGAGACGACACAAAGGGTGAGTGTCTTTACTTATAAAACCCATTACTGTTTATTGAAATTAAGTTCTGAAACTACTCTTTCACCATTTATTTTTTAATACCGTGCCTTGCACACATAAGTAAGGTGAATTGTTTTGTGATAGAGAAGCACAGTTTTCAGTATGGGCAGCTATTAACTGACAGAATAGTGCCTTGTTGTCACTATTTGTCTCCGTTGTTTTGCTTCTTATTGTATAATTTTCTCCCACAAAAACATTTTTTTTTCATCCCTCCTGTGAAATACTTCCAGCGAGTCATGCGGTAAAGATTAAGGCTTTGGAATTCATCTCTGTGTAATCCTCTGGCTAGTCTGGCAGCCTCGTGTATTTGGACTTCCCTTCACTTTGACAAACCCCTCTGGGAAAAATCTGCGGTCCCAGCTCACTAACTCATTTCACAGTGACTGGAAGAAAACACACTTGGCTGAAACACAAAGACTTCAGCTTGATTAAATTAGAAGAGTCCTCCACTGTGGAGAGAAGAGTTGTAGTTTGTCCACTTTTCCTGTACCACTCTGTAAAAATGTTAGAAATCCCAACCCAGTACATGCTCTCTCCACTGCCATGCAACCGCCGCTCATGCCATGCTGCAAAGGACCCACACACCTGGATGTCAAGCAGATCGCTATAGAACCAGACTTACATTGGTTTGTAATGTAACCGCTTTCACGTTTTTGTCCATCGAGCAGTCCACTCAATTCAAAACACATGATGGATGTATCATTAGAAGTCACTTACACTCATAATATATATTAAAAATAGCACAAATATGAAGTGAGTTAACGTGTAGAAACTCACCCTCGTTTGGTGTCTGGGTTTGATCCCCCGCTCCGTCCAACATCCGACCGTCCTTTTCTTCAAGACCGTGATTTGCAATGACGTCGCTGTTGAATGGATTTTGTCTTTGCTTCAACAAAAGAAGATTGATTAAATATAACACCTGCAAAACACTGAAGCGTGGAGTCACATGCAACTTTTTAAAAATGATTTCAGGTCTCCAGACAGAATCCTAACCTTTGTGGGCGACTGTAAAACAGTTTTAGGTGTGTCTTGTGGAGTTTCATATGGCATCTGGTTTTCATACCTTTAATTAGAATAAACAAAGATGACAAGATGACTTTCTAAAGATGAGATGTGCAATATAACATTTATATAATAATATAATTGCTATCAAGAACAGGCAGATACATTCTCCCAACTAAAGGCAGTGCAGAATGTGTACGATACTTACCTCACAAGCAGTGGAAAACACGACCATGTGAGACCTGACCTTGTAAGACGATTACCATTTGGTCAATTACTAAGCATGCATTTACTGCAGGTACGACTCCACTCACCAGCAGCCAAATAAACCTACACTACTAGTGCAGCATGTGACGGTGCTCAAAACAGACTACACAGACCATGTTGTGCTATGTTGAGTTTTCTACATGAGTTTTGAGAGTTGTACTCTGGAGATTATTTAAAGTTGCACGAGGCAAGATTTTTCTTTTAAATGTACACTTAAAGACTTTATGTGAACCAACACTTGAATTACTCCTAATAACAAGTACTGTGTGTTTATCCAGAGCCCAGAGTCACACCATCAGTCCCACATACACCCAGAAACATTCACTACAGCAGCATTAATGTGCATTAACCCACTGCTGGAAACGATCCCCTACAAACTGAAACTTTATATTTGTGAGATTTTTGTCTAGTTTGGTCTTTTTCATGGGAGAAAAATATAGAATAACACCAGCCTTATCCTTTAAAACAACATGACGAGTGATCGGAACAAATATCCAACCTTTTCTAAACACTTTCTAGATGCATCTAAACATCCAATGTTGCTAATCTTGTTAGCAAGCAGTTGCTTATGTGCACATCCAGCTGATGAACGGGTGACTTCTGCTCTCAGACTACACTTCTTTGGGTCTCTATACTGACCGTGCGTTGCTGAGATGCATCTGAGGCTCCTGAAGGATTCCACGGAGGACGGGTGGGACGAAGACTTCTGTATTTTCACTGCTGACAAAACTAGGCTTCCCAGGCAATATCTGGGAGAGCTCCACTGCAGCACATAACACAACACACAGCTAGACTGGTAAATACAGTTAACCATTCAGTTTTGGTTGACTCATATAAACACAGATAATGGACTGATGGATCTGAAAGGCCACAATATTAGCTAATACTCTGGTGAGCACGTCAACCTTTCAAGGCGTCATGCTCATATAACAATGTTCATGCGAGAGTAGAGCAGTGCGTGATATAGAAGACTCACGTATAGTCAGCGGTTTATGCGAGTGTCTCATGGAGGCCCTGATGATCTCGGCGCCGTGGATGCGATCCCGGTGACGGAGCTGCTTGGTCTCGTAGAACCATTCTCCGGTCATGTACCTCAGCCGGCCCTTGTCCCTCACGGTCTTCTGTAGGTTCCTGAGTGCAGACACATCAGCGGGAAATGTATAGTCACTATTTCATTATTCAGAACACGCGTGAAAATTATTACAATTTTTTGCAAAAATTCTTCTGCAAAAAAACAAACAAACATGCATAAAGCCTCTGCTATTTACCTGCACCTGGAACTTCTAGGTATCAAATACATGTGCTTTCTACGGTTCTGTAAGATTCAGGACAGACATTTGTGTCCGTTCTACACAATCTCATCTGTGACAGATCAAACTTTTTTATGAAATTGTCTAATGAAATCCATCAATCCATCAACAAGTGACACAAGGAACTCACTTGATCCGCTGCTCCTCAGCCTTCTTCAGCTCAGCATCTCTGTTCAACACGGCCCGGATGACCTCCTGCTCGTCCTCCGTCAGGAAGCTCAGGTCGATCATGGTGACTGCCGCTGCTCGCCTTCAGTTTGTTCTCTAGTGGCTGAACATGACCACCGCTTCATACGGTTCCTCTTGAAGTCAAGTCAGTGTGAGTGGTTTACACAAACTGTGTGATCTGCACTTTATCCATTATAAAAAATGATATGTTGAGATGACAGTTAAGGCATGTACTCTTCTTTTGGATATGCAGCTGGGGTTGCTTTCTGAAGCTGTTTGAACCTGAAAGAAAATATAGATTTTTATTATTGGAGACTTACAGATGAAAGTCTGTTTCTCTTTTAGCAACAACAGTTAATGGAGCGCAATATGTTAAGACAGCAAACAGGTGATATAAGTGCAATATAAAGGAAGTGCAATTGGTGACAAAAAGTCATAGTGCAATGTGTTACACAGGGACAATGCAATAAGTTAGGACAGTGCAATATGTTAGATAGGGACGGTGCAATATGTTGCATCTGTGTTAGATTGGGCTATTGTCTGTGAAATATGGGCAAGACGGTAGACGGTGCAGTGCACTACCTGGGTGCAATACCTGCCATGGTGTGCATGATGATATGTGCCATTATGTACGTGGACTGTGTGTTGAAACATCTGTTTCTGTGAAACTGTTCCCCTGTCTTGTGTGGAAGTGTTTATTATTGTTGTTGTTGTTGTTGTTGTTGTTTTAATGTGTTTGTAACTGCAGTTGGACTGAGTCCAGGAAAGATTTCCCCACAGGGACAATAAAAGTTTATCTTATCGTATCTTATCATATCTTATCAAGCCACCACAACAACTATTCTCACTAAAAATGCTCCTTTTGTTTTCACTCCTACCTCCGTCTGTCATTCTGGTGTCTGCCACACAAACAGCAGGCTGACCTATCAGAGAATATGATCTATCAGTGTGCCAAGGTTATGAGACATACAGTACATCTAACCTGATAAAAAGAGAATCTACCGTATTGATCTTTGAGTTTGTGAACTGTAGTCAGTGAAACAACAATATACACATGTTTTTTTTTAATAGCGGTTACAACTTCAGTTTGTTTTAATCTGAGCAAAGCTGCTACTTTATCTTTAAGAGAAAATCGTTGTGAGGAATGCCTGCATGTTCTAACAGTGCCCATATCCACCCACACAAGAGAAAGTACTGTGGGAATCTGTTGGTGAAACTTCACTTGATTGGTTTGAGGGTCATGTTGAAAAAAAAAGAAAAAAGCTTGATCGTGTTAAAATGAGCACACCTATATTTGCTAAAGAAAAGACTTTCATTCGGCTGCTGTGTAGAAAATAGTTCTGAAATTACTCCCGTTGTTTATTCATTATCCAGGTTAGGAAAGCTGTAATCGCCTCCTGTTCTCCAGTACAACACTGAGCTGTAAGAAGACTGAGCTGTAAGCAGTCATGAATAACTTTCCCTGTGTAAACTCATGCAGGTTTATGGGGGAGTACTTCGTTTCTTTACACAGAAGAATGTTGCAAGTCTAGCTGAAGGAGGATTTATTTCCTTGTAGTGGTAGTGGTGATTTATTTCCTCATCACTGTTGGACTTCCTTGAGAAAACTGAAGATTTAACAAGCTAGATTATTCTGTTCTTCATTGTTTTTGACCTGTGATGTTGATATAAAAACAAACTAATGAACTAACTTCTGCTGGTGTCTCCCCTGTTTCTGCAGCACCAGGTTTCAAACACTCAAATCCTCACTTATACTGTCATTTGCATTAACTGAATATTAAGTTGAAATATATAAAGCATTAAAAAGCAATGACTAATAGGGATTTAAAAATGGTGACCACTAGAAAAACACTAGCAAACCTCAACCACTCATGATCTTGGTAGAAGATTGTGTAGTTGTGATTTCACTACGCAGTTCGTAGGTATGAAAATGCATTCATGTAATGTAAAGAATGTTTGCAGTGACGTTGGAGTAACACAGCTGAAACGTTTGTCTGTTCTGATTAACCTCACTGCTCATTTGGATCTCCCTTTGCTGCGCCTTTTACTGAGTATTTAAAGTACTAATTATTCCTCCCAATCTGCACTAACAGTGTGAGAACAACAACACACAGAGGAGAGTGGAGTACATCATTTACAGAAAAGACAAGTGTGAAGTGAGAAAGCAGTCAGCTCACCTCTCTTTGTTGCTCCTTGCTGGCTGAACACTAACCTGCAACTGATCCTGAGCTGCTGCTGCTGCAGGTGGGAGGAGCTGCTGAACATTACAGGCTCTCTGTCTCACTGCAAACTTACTTTAATACATTGTTCTACATTACTGTAATCTGACCTTTCTGTGCTCTTACTTTAATGGCTTTTAGGATGTTTTCTGCTTCCCACTGCCAACTCTGTCATAACATTAAACCATTATCCTTATTATGAGATATTCCATTATATGATGACAAGATAGACTATAATAAAATAGTCAGATGTTTCATGTAAATATCTGGTTTGATAAAAAAAAAGAGTAGTTGACACTATATAATTATAGAATGAAACAAAACCGACATAAGCCTGCGTCTTCACAGAGGCGTTTTTAGGCAACTACTACAAATAAATAAATCAATGCATATATTAAAAGTTTAATTAATAATCAAAACATGAAATAAATGAAAGCTGGGAATAAATAATTAAATGCATGAATACACATCCATCCATCCATCCATCCATCCATCTACTTCCTCTTATCCGGGGCCGGGTTGCGGGGGTCAGCAGGCTTAGCAGGGAATTCCAGACGTCTCTCTCCCCAGCGACGTTTTCCAGCTCTTCCTGGGTGACCCCGAGGCGTTCCCAGGCCAGACCAGATATATAATCTCTCAAGCGTGTTCTGGGTCTACTCCTGATCAGATGCCCGAACCTCCTCAGCTGGCCCTTTTTCAACGTGAAGGAGCAGCGTCTCTACTCCGAATGTCTGAGCTCCTCATCCTCTCTCTAAGCCCACCACCTTACAAAGGAAGCTCCTTTCTGTCTCATTCTTTCGGTCACTACCCAAAGCTCATGACCATAAATGAGGGTTGGAACGTAGATGGACTGGTACTCAGCTCCCTCTTCACCACAACGGTCCGGTACAGCGCCCGCATAACTGCAGATGACGCACCGAACCGCCTGTCCATCTCCCGCTCCATTTTTCCCTAACTCGTGACCCCGTGATACTTGAACTCCCTCGATTGGGGCAGTGACCCACTCCCAACCCGGTGGGTGCTATCCACCGTTCCAACCACGGCCTCAGAAGTACTGACTCTCATCCCGACTGCTTTGCACTCGGCTGCAAACCGCCCCAGTGCGCGCTGAAGGTCACGGCCTGATGAAGCCAACAGAACCACATCATCTGAAGGTCCCCAAACTAGACACTCCACTCCCCCTCTCCCCCCTTTTCCCGGGGAGGCTGAGTGGTGTGATACCCCGATAGTCGGAGCACACCCTCTGCTCCAGTCCGCCTTTTAAAAAATGGGAACCACCACCCTGGTCTTCCAGAGGTACTGTCCCCGACCTCCACGCAACACTGAAGAGGCGTGTCAGTCAAGACAGCCCAACAATGTCCAGAGCCTTCAGCATCTCAGGGTGAATCTCATCCACCCTGGCGCCTCGTCACCTCAGTGACCTCTGCCAGGGATATGGATAAGTCCTCTTCCTAGTCTTCAAACTCCCGAACGATGTGAATCATGTGGACACAAACACACTAACCAAATGAATGATAACGTTCTGCTTGCGTACATAAGGCCACATGTTCACCATGTCAACTTAAAAGGTGATACGTGAATGTTCACAACTTGTTTCTGCTGACCACAACAAAGTGGCAACAAAAAAGAGAATCTATATTAAAATCAACAATTAACAGATAAATAAACACATGAACTATAAACAGCATAACACCCAGCAGCTCTTCTATCAGCTGAGACCTGGAGACCACAGGGTGGCAGAAGAGCTCCACTCTTTACTCGTCCACTAGAAACTCTGATTGACTGATTGTTTTTTATATTACATGACAATTTCCAGAATTTAACATAAAAATAAAAATCATGCTTCTACCTGGAAGAAGCTGGAAAACTGGCAACACATTTTCTAGATCTATTCCTGACTCTACAGGACAGATATTTCACTATGATGTTATTTGATTGTGCTTACTGCTGTGTTAAAATATATCGGACTCTTCTGCAGGTTTGCCAGCTGTGTTGTAGACGAGCCACGCTGACATCTCGGGCCCAGGGAATGCACATCCTCCGTTGATAGTCTCCACTATCTCAGCATTAGTTTATCCGACGTCTAACTGGCTCTTAATGAAAGCCTGAACAGTTGATCTAGTGGAAGTGCAAAGTGGAAATTGCTCGCCTTAATTTGGTTAAAATCTCTGAATACTTTTGTTGAAATCAAAGCTCTTTAAATTATTTTTTTTTATAGTAAATAGGTTTTCAGTTTCCCCGTGAATCCTAATCCAGAGTCCGAGGCTGTTTCTTTTTTTTCCAATCCAACTCATTTTCTGAAGGGAAGGAATAGTGAGTTTATCTGAAGACGAAGGCCTCGGCTGAACAGTACGGCTTTCATTAACTCGCCAATTAATTCTATCATGAAAGTCTCACACAAACACACACTTGCATCTCTCTACTGCTGCATCCAAACTGAGGGGAAGTGGCAGCACAACAAAGAATCTTCTTATTGCTGCTGGAGACGCTTTGCCAAGCAGGATGTAGCTTTTATATCAAGATCCCTCTGTGTGTGTGTGTGTGTGTGTGTGTGCGTGTGTGTGTTGGACATGGATGCACCTGTGGGTTCAGCAGCAGACGTATCCATAATGATGAAGGGTGGGACTCCTCGCCACTTGGACCGCTCAGTGTCCACAAAGTGAGCTCAAGTACTTCCTGAATGTTGCCATTAAAAGGAAAACTCCACACGTCTTTGAACCTTTGGATAACAGAGCTTTCCTCTTGCACTGGGATCAGAAAGCTTCCATATACAATCAAACAAAAAGTCATATCTTTTATAAAATATGGGAATTATAGCTCACATTTTTGGAATCAAGACCTGATAACGTAACTTCTTGAATTTGACACGTACCAATGAGACTGTACTGGTATGTATGCATTTCTGCATGTGGGAATTTGTATATATAAATTAAATTAATTTGCATATATATATATATATATATAAAAATTAAATTAATTTGCATATACATACATATATATAACATTTATTTGAATTTATAAATTAAATTAATTTGCATGTATAAATTAAATTAATTTGCATATATATTTATGCAAATAAATTCAATGTATTTATATATATAAATTAGTTATTTATATATATGTATATATATATATAAAAAATTAAATTTACTTAAATATATATTGCATTTATTTACATATATATAAATTAAATTTATTTGCAAATATATATTTATTAATTTTATTTAATTGCATATATATATATGCAAATTAATTACATTTATTTTATATATATGTATGGCTGGGTAAACGGGTGAATGGAAAGATGTAATCAACCCATTTTGGAAAAGTGATATATTATGTTCAAAATCAGTAAAGATATGTGATAAAAAAAATAATAAAATATTGTTATGCACTTCAGATTGATTTTTTTTCTTCTTTTTGATAAATAAATATGGAGCCGAAGAAGTGTGGAAGCTTGCACTTTATTGGAAAAATCAAACAAACAAAAATATAATCTGCAGGGACAATGCAGCAAATATGCTCAGTTAATAGATTATGGGCCACTTTTATGTTCAGACCATCTTTCATACCTGCACTCGCCCGCTCCTGTGATTGGCAGGAAAAGTTTTATATACACAAAGCACCGATCAACAGTGCTCTATTCTCCTGAACTAGACCTCTCTGCGGGGGGGGGGGGGGGGTCTGTTACCAGTCTGACCTGAGCCTACACCCCCCCCACACATTGTCCTAAATACCCCGGTGCTCGCCTATGGAAACATAATCTGAGCATGAAAGGGACCCTGCACATTCAGGTTGGAAAAGGGCAGCCAGGAGCTTTGTTAAATGTAAGAATAAATGGCATGCCAAAAGCGTCAAAAGCATAAATGTAGATTCCTTTCCAATGCAACGCTGCCTCGACAACAAAATGTAGTGCTTTGTGAAAAATGTTCCCTCGCCAAATTTGTAGAAATCAACCCCCACCGACGTGACGGCGTTAATGAATTATTACGTTCATACACATCCTCAGTGTGACCCCTGGAGCCACAGACAACTGTACAAGGCAACATGCGAGTACAGAGAATTATTTCGTGCCCCAACAGCAAAAACTCTCTTTAAACTTTATATTAACTTCTTTTTGAAAAAAAAAAATCTCAATCACTCAAAATCCAATTCTACAATCAATCATACCTATGTATAAACCTGAAGACCGTCCACAAGGAGGTCAGTGAGTAGTTATATTTATTTTTTTTTTCTGTAGGTAATCATAAATAAATACAAACAATACACGAGGAATGTCTACTGCAAACAATACGTAAAAATGGGTGGTATAAAGAAGAGTTTCCTAATCGGGGGGGGCTTTAAGAAGGTAATCATGATTGATAATCAAAAGAAGTGACTCTCCCAGCCTCACCTGGAGAAAGAGGAACAAAAAAAGACAAACAGCGTGTATGTGTGACAACAACCCAACTTTGTTTCTTCACCCCAAGGTACATGAGCAGCGATGTCAAAGCTCTCTCCCCCTTGGGTGTTGTGTTTCTCTTCGTCCAGGATGAAGTAGGGGCTGATCCCGGCCCACTCTTCTTCTCCTTCTATGACTTCGACATGACTAGATGGGCACAATGTCCACTGTGATGCCTCTCTGAGATGGTCAGAGCCGCTGCTCCCGGTCACCGTGATTTTATTCAACAAGTCTATTTGGGCCTTTTATTCTCAGAGAGAGGCGAGTTCATTAGAAGCAAACTGCAGGTTTGCTCGGATAGTTGACTGTTGTGAATCATCTTCAGATGGGAAAGACCCCCCTCAACCTCCTTCAGGTTACATAAACTGCATCTGGTAAGAGAAAAGAAAAAACAGTAATGCAACACCAGTATCCAGACTTCCAATCCTCCATGTACACAAATCCTTCAGCTAAGATGCTCCAACAAGGTCCAAATAAAGATGGTTGTGAAGCTTGGATTGCAGAACAAGAGACTAGTATTACTGGTTATCCTCTGTGATATTTATTCTTTGAGTATTGGAGGGTTAAAATGAGGCTGTGAGCACCTGATGAATCACATCAACGGCAGCCTTTTGTTTTGTTTCAGACGACGAATGAGACATTCTGATTTCGTCCTGTTGCCATATTGGTATTGACAAGGCATGTTACAACCACTTAAAGCTGCAGCAGGCAGAAAGCTTTTGTGCAAAAACTCCATAATAACCTTTCAGCATATTGTAATTCAAGTGTTCTGAGAGAAAACTAGACTTCTGCTCCTCCTCATGGCTCTGTTTTCAGGCGCTGCCTAGTTTGGAGTTCATGAGTGATTGACGACAAACTCCAGATCAACTCTGACTGCTTGTTTTCCTTCGGTCTGTGACATCCTGCAGATGCCGTTGGGAGCACCGGAGGACACAGAGGAACAGGATTTTTTATTCAGATTACCTGTCTCGATATAGTGACAGTTTTATAAAAATAACTTTTTTTAAAATCATATCTGCTCCATTTCTGCAGATTCAACTTAGCACTTTGTCCATGGACTTGGAATTCATGCCTGCATGAGACTTCAAGTGTAATTCTCAAACTCTCACATCTCATCATGACACTAGTCTTGAGTGTGCAAAGCAGCGAGCCAGCATCTCACAGGGAAGTGGAGTGAGCCATGCTCTGCTCAAACATGCACTTTGTTTGACACACTGAGGACCTGGAGATGAAAAGAGCTGGACCTAAAGAGGCTCTAGAGGACATTCTGCAGAAGGAGCTGTGCTAGGAGGTTCCCTGCTGCTCTGAGGGGGCTGAGACTGGAAGGAGAAGCTGTTGGGTGACTGAGTCACAGAGAGCCGGTGATACGAGAGGAACTCCAGAAGAACAACTACGCTACGGGTGTCTGATCAGAAAATAAAACTGATGCATTACTACAGTATTTTTTTACTAATGCACATAATGAACATACTGCGTGGATGTCATGCACTTTGGTGCATTTTGTTTTTTATCAACATCAATCTTTCCACCTCAGCAAAGCCTAAAAACTTGCGATATTTAAACCTTTTTTAGAATTTCCAGCATTTCCTCTCCACATGGGAAAGCAGTGTAAAGTGTAAATTGATTAGAGTGAAATATTAATAATATGCAGAGTCAGATTTGAGAGCTCACACAAATGCTAATCTAGAGTATAACAAGTGAGAAGAGGAGCGTCAGAGCCGAGGCGACCGTCATGTGTTATGGAAGATTTGAACACAAACATTTATCTAGCTCAGACAGGCTGGGTCACTGAGCCACCGGGACATCCATTACCTGTGCACCTGGATTGGCGCCAAAGGGGTTGGCTGGCCTCATCACAGGCTGGTTGTACATCATGGTGGGCTGGTTCATCACCATGGAGCCCATGTGGGGAGGCTGATGGGAGAGGAAAGTAGAATTATTACTAGGATCTAGGAGCTAAAAACAACAGTGTGGCGTTGAAGGAAAGCAGCCTGTTCAGCGAGCATCATCACTCATCACCTAAATACACAGAGCTCCGTCTACACACGGTGAGTTATTTGTTCCATCACAGTCGGTTCATTTCACCGCCAACGCAAAAAAACCAACATTTTACACATAGTATTTGCTCAAAGGTAGGTCAGTTCCATCGGGGCCTTTGAATGCATTTAACATAAATGTCAGTATCTGGGTGCTCTACAGTTGTAGCATCGGCCCATTTGACCACGGAGATGAGAGTGGCAGCTGGCTCGACTGCCACGTTACCGCGATACGATAGCGTTTCCTGTCCGTGACAGAGTTAGCATGCTGCTTTAGCTCTGCTCTGTCTAGCTCTGCTTTTCCTGTCAATGTGTGAAACCCAAAGTGTTTCCATCCTTTACTGGATGTGTAGTTTTTACATGATTTAACATGTGAGGGTGCAGGTCGTATCCACGCTGACCCTCCAACGTTTTCTGCTTTCTGGTTTCGGCTCGCTGCGGTTTGTTTTGGTTGACGGATACGGAACAGATATGATGTCACAGACTACAACCATAAAAGCGTTAACTTCCTTCTACCTCCGCACAGACTCGAATGAAGCAAATATATCGATTCTGGCATTAAAAAAATATATTTCAAAATCGTGAAAAAAAAATTAAATAAAGATTGCGGTACATAGTTGAATTGATTTTTTCCCCACCCTGCTACATACTAATTAATACATAAGAAAATCTCCTCCTTGCAGAGTCTGTGTGTGTGCGCGCGTGTGCGTGTGCGCACGTGTGTGTGTGTGTGTGTGTGTGTGTGTGTGTGTGTCAAAGTCCCAGCTGACTTACCATTGCATATGCCATCATGCCTGTCGGTGTGGTTGCAGGGAATGTCATGACAGATGGTGCCTGAGGTGACACAAAAGACAAGATGATTCCTTGTACAGAATCAGGACACAGCCGTACCCAGCTCACAGTTCAGTTTATTATTAGACTATCAAACTCAAGTTAGACTTCAGCGTACATTTAAATCACAGTAAAATTAATCTATTCAGGAATACGTCCTGATGAAGGCTTCTGGAAGAGTTGACTCTGATCACAGTCAAAGGTTCATAGCAGGAGGATTGTTTTTTTTATTTCTTAAGAGAGCAGTCGGATGACAAAGATGACCTTGTTCGGACTAGTCAAGCTTGCTGATGAAAAAACATCAAGCTATGGTTAGGGTTCTCATCTCAAGGGACTGGGGAACGTGTCAGAACTGAAGGGAGGATGGATGGAGCCAAATACACGTAGATTCTGGAGAAGAACCTGAAGAGGTCTGCACATTTGACTCAATTTCTGGGTCACAAATATATAGAATGAGACAATGACCCAAAGCACGAAGCCAAAGCTACCATGGAGTGGCTTCCAAAGAACAAGGAGGATGTTCTGGAGTGACCTAAATCCCACAACAAACCTCTCCCAGCTCTGCAAAGAGTAGTGGGGCAAGATCTCCAACTCCAGGTATGCCAACCTTGTGCAGAGCTACCCAAAAAGACTGGTAGGTTGAATACTTTGAAACAAGTCTCACTTTAATTTATGAAATTTACAGACCTCGACAAGATGTAAAATCGTCGAAGGCGGGTGTATTCATTTTCTATCCACTGTATGAAGATCTGAAGCTTTTGGGATTGACGTTGACTCAGCTGACGTTGACACAGCTGACGTTGTGTGCAGACGGCGATTACTTGATCAAACTGTTCCAGACACGTTTCATGTTCAGTGTTAACCCCGAAACATGAAGGTGGAAAGAGGCTGAGAAACTGCCACAAAACTTTCCACTGAAAATGTGTCAAATACTACCAAAAGACTTTAAGGGCTTCTAATCTCATCAGCTGGATCACATTTGTTTTTTGAATGACAGAAGTAAAGGGAAAAAGGAGAGTGTGTTGAGTCCTGGGGGTAGAAGTTGGTTACTGGCAGGTGCTCCTTGTGGAAAGAGATTAGAGAGAATAAAGTACAGACTCTTTCCTTTTCCTTGCTTCCCCCAACAGCCCCTGCAGTGATAACAAACCCAGATTTGTCTAACGCACAGCCCTCTTGGGACGGATACATTTCATTAACTATTCAGTTATTGGCGAGGGAGGCACAAGTGAGTCAGACATGACGCTGGTGCCAAAATTGGTGCTTTCATCACAGACTGTGCTTGTTTCATTGCACCGAGAGCTCTCCTTCAGAATTCCTCCTCACTGACAATGTTTGGTTTGTTTCGGGGACGTGTCACTCCTCAGATAGTCAATAATGACATGATAAGGCTTGTTTTTTTTGCATCACATTAGGGGCCTTTAATAACCGAGGGATGTGGTGTGTATCTGCTTCTTAGGGAGTTTCACAAGCCAACGTTTAGTCCGTTTCAACTGAACTCTGGTGCGGTTTGTTTGGTGCGGTCTTGACACAGTAATCGTACTCTGGTGCGTCAGCCGATGCGTTGTGTTTACCACGTTGGATTTAACGTTAGCATCGGCTGATGTGACCACAGAGATGAGAGCGACGACCTGCTCGACCGCACATTACCACGATACGATAACGAGTTAGGATGTGTAGCGTTTACCACACCGGATTTAAAATATGGTAAGGTATCGGTCATAAACCCCACGGACGCTCATCGTTTTCTGCTTTGTCATTTTAACTCGCTATGGTTGGTTTTGGTGACGGATACGGAACGGATATGACGTCACATTACGCGGACTACAACAATAAAAGCGGTAACTTCCTTCTACCTCCACATAGACTCAAAAGAAGCAAATATTAATTTTTCCCCCAACCCTAGTAACCATGGTAACAACAATTGCATGACAGGGTAACACAAACTTCAGCTTACAATAACTGCATCAGGCTCGGGTCGAATCGGACAAAGATATGGATGCCTGTCGGATTTGGGTCGGGCTCGGTTACTTCTCTCATACTACTACGAGAACACAGGTTAACTGTGATTCCATGAGAATGCTGAGGTAAAAAAAAATACAATGAATCCTAAAATAAAAGGCTCAAAATGATGTTGACGTGCTGGTAAATGATCCGTTGAAGTCATGAGATATGAATCAATTTAACTGTTGGATTTTGAACCCCGTCGGTAGCTTTGTTTTGGTGGTTTGTTCTCCGACTGGCATCTTCTTGAATAATTCAAAATATTGACTTTGAAAAACAACTAAGACGTAGAGGACAACAGCAAACAATTCAGTGCGATAAAAGCACGCAGTTTGAAATCAATCTGCCATCATGTGAAACAGTAATGGGAAGAGGGAAAAGAAGCAAAGCTCTCGACCCACTTGAATGCTCACATCAACAGCCATTCAATAGGACATCATAGGCAGACACAAGAGGTTGTGGCTGTTACCTCACCAGTTAACAAGAGTAAAGGACACTGGGGAGCCAAGAAAGCACAGCACATAACACACATATCGCCCAACCCTAGTATGACATTCAAAAAGGTGGTAATTTGATTTATTTGGCTTCCTGTCCAGCCCTAACTGAAGGTGCTGTATTCTTAGGACTGACAGGACATTAGAGGAGAGCCATGGCTATAAAAAAAAATCATTCATGCCCAACTGATCTGCTTGTCGGGTGTTTACTGGTTGGGGCATAAAGCCAGATAGGCGAGAGCCCTACCATGGCTGCAGGGTTCCAGGTGGTAGAAGGACCCGTCTTGGGTTGCCAGTTGGTTCCACCGGTCAGCTTCTTCTCACCAGGCTGACTCCAGTGAAGATCACTACAGAGGATCAAGTCAAACAAATGTTAGTCAAGTTTAGTGTGCAGGATCAGGGAATGACGTTAATTATTACTCAAATGCACTTACTTCTTGGCTGTGCCGTTGCCAATCCCCAGATCTAAGGAGGACAGGAACAACGTGATGAATGAACGGTCACAAAAACAACACACACAATTTTATACGAGGCATAAAATGTAAACTTAATCACATTTTACACATTCGATATACATGTTTTTATTAACTATTCTCCTTTACTGCTACTGTTTGGTACAAATTCCCAGCATCATAGCACTACTTTGAGAGGGCGCATACACTGAGAGGGGGCATCTCTTTGTAAATAAAGTAAAGTATTGACTGAGTCCATCTTTGCATGTAAACTATTAATTAAAAATCAATAGTGTTTTGAGAATTGATAAAATATCACAAAACCTTATATCCTGATATTCGATATTTTCTTACACCCCTCCTAATAATCTGCTTATAGCACATTTAGTTCTATTTATTAAATGTTTGCGGTCATGCTTGTAAAAACAAAAAGGGAACTTACTGCCGACAAGATTGGCCAGTGACGAGTCCAGGTCGTGGGAGACCAGTTTGTGGGCCTGCTGGCCGTTCAGGGTCATGGCCTGATTGGGTGAGGACGCCACTGTGGGTTTGAGGAGGCCACCTAAAACATCTTAATCAAAAGGGGGCAGGACAAGGGAAAGGAAGGAAGGGAGGGGAGGGTGAGAGGTTGGGGGAGCCCAGAACAGGTGAAGACAACAAACACGGCAACAAACACAGACAAACACGGGACGGTACGGAGATTGAACACACACACACGGACAGAGAGAGCCTGTTGAGCGTGGATGGAGCACGAAGCAGAAAAAAACCTCATCGAGCCAAGACTGTGTGAGAGTGTGTGTGTTGAGTCAACTCACCCAGTCATGCATATGCCATGCAAAAAGCCAAGGACCCAGAGAGTGTATTTAACCCCAGGACGAGGGAGAAGAGAAAAAAAAAAACGGATGTGAGACCGTGAGCAGCCTAGAACCCAGTGAGCGTGTACAGACGATGTAAGATGGTATAATTACTAAAGAGGCAAAGGGTGAAACAGTCCTCAATCACACTCCAGTGACAGTGTTTATCAAAACCAAGACTATTAAAGCTTCAGTAGGCAGAACGTTTTTGGCATTATTGGGCAAAAGATATTGTAATTCAAGTGTTCGGAGAGAAAACTAGACTTCTGCACCTCCTCTGTTTTCAGACTTTGACCAATCACAGGTCATTTCAGGGAGAGAGAGAGAGAGAGCATTCCTATTGGCTGTCCTCCGGCTGGTGGGCGGTGCTTGAAATTTCCTCAGCAGATTACCTTTTTTTTTTTTTAAATCATATTTGCTCCATTTCTACCCACTGCAGCTTTAAAACACATTCCTCATTAATCATAATCATGTAGCATACAGTGTTAAATGTGGCGTAGAGGCCATTACATATGTTAGTAATTACACCAATGTGTATTTCAAGTAATATTTAGATTTTAAAATACTACACACAACAGAGCTATATCTAAAGAAAAATAAAAAAAGTTATATTACAATAGTCAAAAAGACAATAAATAAACTGAAGAGTCCTTCTCAGTTGAAATGATTTCCATGGCCTCGCGTAACACACAATGAAAACAGCATGATTTCTGCACCTGTGCATGCTACAAATACAAAATCTGAAGAGATGGCAGAAGCACAAGACGACTGAGTGGATATATTCAAAGATGAGGAATACTAAAGACGACGGCTATCTGTGATGTGCTCGGCAGGGTATTTCAGAAACTCTCACCTGTGTCATTGTCTTATGGTTTATGTACTGCATCAAATCAATTTCATGGTCATAAAATGTCTCTCTGCCATTAAGGAAGCTCTCACTGAGGTTTGTCTGCTATTTGTTCTGACTGAGCAGGTTAACAAAAGGAGAAAGGGGCGCTCATGTTCACCTGGTCAGTGAAATCAGTGAACATATACATGCTCAGAATATTCACAGTCCACATAAACCACACAACAACAAACCAAAGTCTAGCACTTCAACGGTCTCAACATGATCTAATGAACGTGCAATCTGTCCCCCAAACCTTCAGGGGGCAGCAGAGTACACGAGGTCTGCTGGCTCCTGAAGGCTCATGTAGGGAGTACAACACTTACCTGAAGAATCCAGGTTGTTAGCATTGGCGTTGTTGCCAAATACTGAGTCAAAGTCGACGTTAAGGCCTTGAGCGTTCTGGGGCTGCTGAGGTGTTGGGGAGGCTGTGAACCCTGCTGAGGAACAAAAGAAAACGAATAACTACAGTATCCAGATATTGACACCACAATACCTCTGTTCGTCCTGTAACAACCTCAATGTCCGTGTGGACATTTCCCCAGGAGAAAAATCCAACACAAAACAACAACAGTATTAGGTTGGATAATGTGAGTAGGACCTGTAACACCTTGATCCACCTGGGAATGCCTACCTCTGAATAGACCAGCTACAGCAGGGGGCTCAGATTGGAAGAGTGGAGTGGTGTTGTAAGGGCTTGGCCCACAGAAGGAGTCTGGCAACAACCGAACCAGACGGACAAAGAAGAGAAGAGGGAGGAAGAGGGGGAGACGATTATGAAGATATGAGACCAGAAAAAAAATACAGTGGTGAAAGAGCAACAAGGAAGCCAAGCGACTGTGGGAGGAAAAACAAAGATCAGGATTTGCAGGACAAAAGCGGAGGAAGCCGGCACTCATCACAGGGCTAGACTAAATACAGGGCAAAACTCAGGGCCGCGCACAGCTAGTGGCAACCACTACACAATGCAGGCTCACAACCAGAGGCTGGTAGGAAGCAGCGAGGGAGAGAGGCGGGCACGTTCAGCAGGAGCACTCTGTGTTAACTCTTCACCAAGAGAGAGACGGTGTCAATCTAATTCTACTCAAGACAATTCACAAACATTACAACACATCTCACTACTCTCATGTCAGCAATCCAGCAGCCAGACAGTCGTCTGTACCTGTGATGAATGTCTCTATCTGCACGGCAGTATCGAGATCAGATGCCAGGGAAGAGTTTGAGTCAAAAAAGGGATTGTAATGATCTGGAGAAAGACACAAATACTGCTGATACAGATGGACAACAAAGTGTTTTGGCCTTTGAAATACAAACAGAAAGACAGAAAGCAAATAAAAGATACGACAGCCTTAATCACAGAGTTAAGAGCTGAGAAAACAAATATGAGGAACTTAGCCTGATTGCGGACGGAAACAAATATTTGGTGTAGGGCGCCATGCCAGATCGCTGATGAATGTGAGAAAAGTGTAAAGAAATGTTCTGACCAGTGAACATAAACCACTTCAGACATTTCCTCCCGCTCTTTCCCTACAGCTCTGATATACACTTCTATGTATTCAAATGAATCATCAGCCAGGATGATGCTATGAGACATCAGTACAACATATTAACATGTTGTGTAGACACAAAATGAAATCTACACTTAGAGAAGATGCAGCAAAACAATCCCACCAAACACTTCATGGCTAGGTGTCCTAGAGGACAGGCTGACAGCGTCTGAGGACGCCGTGGACGGGTGGACAGCATCGACAACAGGTAGTGTGAGGAAAGGGTTTGAGTTTGGAATGGATTCCATCGCAGCTTCTGCAGCGGAGGTGAAAGTATCTGAGTGAGCAGAGGAGGATGAAAGAAAGACAAGAAAAGAAAAAGAGGAGGGAACAGAGAGATTATGGCAGAGAGGAGGGTGAGAACATGTAAAAGAGACGTTAAAAAAGTGCATGCAAGACGATGTGCAAGGGGAAAAACGTCATTGATGCAGGTGAGAAGGATTAAAACCGTGTTCAAGATACAGTGACAGGCAAATATCATGCACTGTTTCACAGCTCGTATAGAGAGCTGAAGTCACGCCTCTTCTGGTGGACCCTATGGGAACTGATGTGAATGGTAGTCAACAGAGAGAGACAAATATGTTTTGATACCGTTGAATCACATATATGATTGTTTGTCAATTTAAAAGATCATTTTGCAAGTCAAGAAAGTCTCACTTTATCGGGATCAAAAAAATATTTCTCTCTCTCCATTGACTACCGTTCAGATTTGTTCCGAAATGAGGTCCCATGGTGGTCCAGCGGAAGGGGGCGGGACTTTGACTCTCTATTGGCCCAAATTTCCGGTCAGACGACCAGTTTTATCACGGCTGTATTAAGCAGTCCACCAGTCCACAGGTTTAAGAGTCTTCATTATCAGAATGGTCAGAGTCCAGCACAGGGGCTGATATCCAAAGACAGCTGAAGCAGAATGTTTTGTTAGATAAAAACATGTTGTTGAATTTTGGAAATGATTACATCTGTCTTTTTTCAATAAAATGTGACTTTTGGACTGAGAAGTGCAACAATTAACGTAACCGAGAAGACTGAGGGCCGAGCGCCGCGTCACTTGCTGTGTATGTGTGTGTCTGTGTGTGTGTGTTTGAGAGAGAGGGAAAGAGAAGATGGAAGGTAATAAAAGTTGCACAATAAAATACTAATGGTAGCCTATAAGCGATGCCAAACCATGGCTCTTTGTTAAATACGATGTGATAGATTAAACCGTGATCAATTTTGACTGTTTCCTGAGTGTAATACGTCGATAGGAACATCCCTAGTGTGCGTGTTTGTAAATGTGGTGGCAGTGTGGATTGAAGTGTGAACGCTCTCACCTCCCCATGTGTTGATGGCGGAGAGAGGCAGCGTCTGCTGGAAAGCCGGCTGCAGGTCCAGCAGTTCATTGGCTGCCTTGGAGGTGCTGGAGGGCATGGAGGATAAATCAGTCACTCATTGACCAAACACAAGGTTCAACATAAAGTTGCTATTAGAAGTTGTCCTGAGGAATGCAGGGCGACCCAAAGATATCTTCTTCATTCTTATTTCTGTGTACAAACTATGGTATTAAAACGGTTGACAATGTTACTGTATGTTAGCGTGTTATGTTGCCCCTATTTACAGAAGTATTCTCACTTTTATTGCATGTTTTTGTGCTGTGTCGAGTGTTATCAGTACTGCTGCTGCAGCAAAAGAGCGTCTGTGTCTTCAGATGAACTAAAGAAGTCCCGTGGCCTCACCTGTTGGTGGAGCTGGGGGTGGAGAAGAGGTCAATGGCTGGGGCTGAGTTGATGGTCCCGCCTACCGTGGAGACCGGGGAGGAGTCTGTGGTTGCTGCGGTAGGATCCTTCTGGAGCTCCTTCAGACGCTGCTCCTACCATCAAGATATTGTTAGGAACACGGGGACTAACCTGTATCCAGCTACTCAGTATGATTTGGCAGGTCACAGTAGAGATAGACAGGAAATACGGAGAGAGGCCAAAGGGGTGTACGTTACATCTCAGACCATTAAACCACGGGGACACCCTACTACGATGCGTATGATCATTCTAGCAAACTCATCTGAATTGATTTAATGGCATAACTTAAATTAATGCAGGTGAGGGAAGAAAATGTACCTTTAGTGATTTTAGGCGGTTCTGCTCTTCCTCCAGGGCGGCCTGTTTTTCCCTCTCGTCCACTTTGGTGAAAGAAATGCTGGTGTTGGCCAGGGAGGAGACCGCATTGGAGAGGGTGCTGGCCCTGAATCGAGGAACAGACACAGAACGAATTAGTGAGAGTTGAGAGTGTTTTAACCTTTCACCTTCCTTTCCTGCCTGGAACGGTCATATAAACTGTAGATAGAAGAATACACTGTCTGGGGTTGTGCCAATGGCAAGCTAAATAGTTGGTAAACCCCAAAAGCGTTCGCTTGACTTTGGGAGTTTTTAGAGAAAGGACAAGGAAGAAAGTGAGGAGTATTCTGGCTCTTATCCTCTCTTCAGCCAGTTTGCGCTCCAGGAGGCGCTATAGAGTCTCTCTGGAAACTACAAATGTACTTAAAAAGTCCTTCATCCCAAATCATGCCATCAATATTCTTAACTCTACAAAGTCACTGATCTAAGCCACTGACACGGATGTGAACTGCAATGTGTAACATATCCTGTACATGTGTTTCTTTTTACGAACTAAAACAGTTAAAGTTGACTTGTTTCTCGTTTAACTCTGAGAAAAGTGCATTTTACCATCTTACATGCTGAAAAAAAACCTTCAAATCAGTCCAATACTATCAAGTTGCTGAAGCAAACATGAGCCTGGATTGGCAGAGAGCCAGATGAAGTGAAGCAGACCTACCTGCTGGCTGCTGTTGAGTCTTTGACTTTCTTTCCCTCTAAAGAGGCCAAGTGCTGCTCCAGGGCATCGAGCAAGCTGCTGGGGGCCTAGTGTGAATATCATTGACACACATTTAAGTTTCAAAAGGCTGAGGAGAGTCTAATACATGATGTCCTCTGAAGAAGAAAAAAAACACTGAAGCATGCCAACTTATTGTCCACAAACAGAGATACTCCCAAAACACAGAGACAGAGAGAGAAAAGGTTCAGATACTTACACAAACTGTAAACTGAAAATGGAGAGATAGAAGGAAGGGGGAAAATACAGAAAATAAAGGTGGCAACAGTCAAAGATATATTAAGAAAACCTTCTGGAGAAAGCTCTCCAATTCTGGCTCATCTGCTACAGCTAGTAGAGTAGTTTGACTGAATACATAACGAACAACGGGGACTCCCAAAACGTGTATTTTGTATACAATGCACCACTTCAGCAGGTCTATATAAGATAGAGCTACAATATCGCACACTAAAAAACCCTTGATTCACACCTTTATTTGCTGTACGACGTGCAAGGTCAGGAGTGAAGGTGTTTGTAAGTGCAATAAAGGGCACATGCATTGCCTGCCTGGCATGCACAGCACTCGGTGTTAAAACTCAGTAGGCCTGAAGCTGCGAGGGGTTAGCAGCCTGTGAAAGGACAATAATAGCCACACTTTGCAGGTTCATTTTAGGGAGGTCACTAAAGCACTTGGGCACACATAATGACCCACAGCATATGCACTGAAATCACAGTATAATATGTAGAATATGAATTCCCCCATTAGGCCATTCTCTTTTAGTTAAGCAAAGCCAGTAAAGAGCTGAGGGTGCAAAGTTAAGGCAAGTTATTCAAAGGAATTGCAAAGATGCCAAATGCTTATTATCTTTGGATTTTCCATCTCGGCTTACCTGAGACAGATCTGGGATGTCTCCTCGATCGATCCCGACTTGCTGCAGGAAGAGAACAGAGATCATCAGACTCGGATGAGAAAAGAACAGCCAACCCATCTGAATGATGAGGAGCCTCTGTAATCCCCGACTGGCTGATCGAGGCTCCTGACTTACCTCTGCAACTTTGAGGAACTCTGAGATTCTCGTCATTCGTGTAAGGAACTTCTTGTAGATGTCAAGTCCTTCTTTGCACTGGACTTTCTTCATGTCAAAGTATTTCTCTGTTAACAGAACAAGTTTATATTTTCAAAACACAAGTCACAGTCTTCTGGGTACAGTATCTCCATGGGGAGAATCAAATATATATTTTCTATTCAAACTACAACATGATCTGCCCTATCATAGCCGTCTTTCCTGTTTCACAGTGTGCAAACGAGGGCTACTGAAAATTGTTTTTGATGACAAGAAGGTGAAACCAAGGTGAGTGGTGAGATGAACAGGAGAAGGGAAAGCATGCTGCATATTCAATTTATGGTCAGAAAACAGTTCATGAGGTCTGCCTGGAAATAGTTTGTGACAGCCCCCTAAACGTTCTTTGATATAAGCTTATTGTGACGTCTGCATTTCCAGGAAGCAGCAGATTTTTGGTCCTTGATTTTTCTGTTAATTAAAGACTTAAAATGAACTTTGCGGGACTGCTAATGAACAAATTCTCTAAGCACATCCTCGCTTTCAAAGTTCAATGCAAAGTATTAAATACTTTGAACGTCTGCAGTAATTCATTTAAACTTTCATCCCGTGGCCACAGTCCCTCATCATCTGTAGTGATCCCTTCAAGTGTAATGCAGAGGACGGGAAGGAAAAGCCTACAGTCCAACCCCAAATAGTCAATTTGCAAAGGTATGCCAACCCAAACGCTCGTTTTTACCCAGGAGGTTGATTATGCCCTCGTTGTACGCTGCAAACAGTCGGATCGCATCTTTGAACAGAAGCATGAAGGCTGCGTTGATCACACCGTTCGTCAGTTCATTGGCGTTGACCTGGAAGAGAGGTGGAGGTGTTGAGTCAGAGGTGAGCTTTTTGAATTTCAAGTGTCAGCTACAGATTTTAGACGCCAACCGGTGCAGCCGATACCGAGCACTCACATTGAAATCGAGTAGCACATCCATCTGGTTTTGGATGATGGGGATGGTCTTGAGGAGTTTCTCTGTGTTCACGGTTCTCATCACTCCATCAGACCTGTGCAGAGAAAAGGAAAGTAATAAATGTAATGTCTAATACAGATATCTTTGAGCGCGCTGCCACTGATTGGAAACAGGCTTTCAAGTCTTAATTGATCAGTATCTATTAATTGAGGATTTTGTACAGTAATCATTACGTTTTTGTGTTGAGTCAATGACTTAGAGATCATATATACAGTATCAGCAAATACATCCCTTTTACATTGTTTGACACGGCAATATATATCATCAGATTCTTGCCGATACACAGCCTTACTGCAATATGGTAGAGGTAAAATAATCAGTAATGAAAAAAAAAAAATCCATCAAACATAAGAAGATTTGGAGTATTCTGGCTTTGAAGCGAAGTGAAGCAAAATGAGGAACTCTTTTTTTACCCCAAATGGAGCCGTAGAGGTAAAACGCTGCATAATATCGGACAAGCTTATTCAACTCTTGACAAAAGTGTCACGACGTATTTTGCAGGTAAAACAACTATTGCAATGTCATCTTTCAGTACGGTTCAGCCTCGTCTGTCACGGGGCTGAAGGATACACTTCCCTGGGGTTTCAAGTTTCTGGAACAAGAACATCAACATCGAGCTTTGTGGCTCAGGTACAAGTCAACACCGACACCCCAGTGAGTTTACAGTGAAAGACAAGAAGTGAAAGCTCCTTACCCTCTTTTCACTTTAGTGAAGTCAAAAGCGACTTGTCTGTAGGACACAGCCTTCTCGTTCAGGTAGCGGCTATACCGCCTTATGAACGTTGACATATCGTAGCCTGCATTACAAAGAAAAGAAGTGAGGGGGTCATGATGAAGTTCATTACACAGATGAATGGTGAGAGTATTCAAAGGGTTATTACAGTGTTGGTAATTTACCTTGTAGGCCACTTTTGTCCAGAAAATTGCTGAGGTTGAATAGTGTGTTCCTTGAAGCCAGATACTGAATAAATCTCTGCAAGAAAAACAACATATGAGGAACTCTCTATGCTTGCAAAAGGGGACTTTGAACCAGCTAACTGTATTGCAATGTACAGGTGTGAAACCACTATCAGAGTATTCAATATAAATATGTATATCCATTCCAAGACGGAGAACAGTTGTTACTTAAGTGCTGACCTCATTGCCGTAGACCATCAGATGGTGTGTAGCGGTGAGGGACTTGAACACAACCACCCAGCTGGTGTTGGCGGTCCTCTCAAACAGCGTGTCAGCCAGCTGAGGGATGTTCACATTCATCTCATTTGTGCACTGAATCAAATCTGAGGGAGAAGAAAGAGAGAAAAGGTCAATGCAGATATTCTTTTAGCTGTTCTTTTTCATAACACCATACTGACCACGATGGATTAAATACTGGAGGGCAATGAAATGCTGGTGAGTCAGAGTTCAGGTAAACAGAGACTCAGAACAAACAAACAGTTCTAGAAAGCAAAGGTACGGGAACATGATAAAGTGGACCGTCTCCTCATCTTAACTCCTGATCGGTTGCCTCAAATTCAACAAATTAGAAAATATGGACAAGATAATTCCACTTAAAGCTGCAGTAGGCGAGATTGGAGCAAACATGATTAAAAAAAAGTTATTTTTATAAAACGGTCACTATATCCTGACAGTAGTGCATAACACAAATAAAAAATCATGTTCCTCTGTGCCCTCCGGAGTCCTCCAGCGGCATCTGCAAGATTTCACAGACCGGAGAAAAACAACCAGTCACAGCTGATCTGGAGTCTGCCGTCCGGCTGCTGTCTATGAGATCCAGCTGTCAATCACTCGCGAACTCCAACCAAACAGTCAAACTAGGCAGCGCTGATTAAATATGAATCAATATTCTGTTACTGTAATGCCTATTTCTGTCCTCAGATGTTCTCAGAAACATCTTGTCGTGTGAAATGAGAAAGTAAAATGAGAAAGTGTGTGACCCGGCAGCCATGTGGAGATCTGTCGAGGAAATCCCAAGCACCGCCCACCAGCCGGAGCTCAGCCAATAGGAATGCTCTCTCTCTCTCTCTCTCTGAAATGGCCTGTGATTGGCCAATTAGATTTTTTAAAGCCTGAAAACAGAGCCATGAGGAGGTGCAGAAGTCTAGTTTTTTCTCAGAACACTTGAATTACAATATGCTGAAAGGTTATTGTGGATTTTTTCCCCAATGATGCCAAAAACTTGTTCCCTCCTGAAGCTTTAAATCAAAAATTTAGGAGGGGACAACAAATGTGAAGTGAGGCTTTATTTCCGAAATGTATTCACACTGTTCCTGAGAAAACACCCAGTGTTATCATGAAAAAAAGTCACGTCACCCATTACACTTCCATACTATTCACACACATACCCACGAGAGTCGGCCTTCCTCTGATCTGTTGACTGACGGGGCGTGCAGCGGGGCTGCCTGAAGTGAAAGCAAATGCTGGTTCCTTTTTCCATCAAAGCCATGATGGGACTGATCAATGATGTCAGACCTCATCAGACCGTCCACAGAGCCCTCTCTCCCTCTCCGTGCCCATTCTGAACTGCACATCTCACACTTGAACTTGATAATAACCTGTGATGCCACAGTTTTTGATTTATTAAGTGGTGAGTGTCTGCTTGAAGAAAGAAATATGTGAAAGGTAAACGCCGGCTCAAAAACCTAATGGCCCCTTCTTCAATGAAACATATCTACTATGTGGATGCATCATCATTTCTCAGACGTTTCCTAGAGATCACACTAAGCTGAAAATGACGGAGCTCAACTGATTGCTGTGTTTGTTACGGAAGTTGCAAACTTAATCTTGATGTACTTGTACAATGGCAAAAAAGATATTCTATTCTATTCTGACTGCTGTGTCCACATAGTGAATAAACACAAATGTACAATGAAGCTAAACTTGTGATGAATCTGGAAAAAATCAGTTACTAAACGATAAATCTGGACGTGTGATCAGATATTATCATTTTTCAATGAGGTGCCAAATGAATGTATTTATATTGTCCTCTTCTAGAAAATCACGTGACAGACTGACTGTTGAAAGTGATCCCAGTTATCCGAATATTCACTTCAGATGCCAAAAAAAGAGGCTTGGCAGAAGATGTAAATAAATATTCATGTGAATTCTATATTTGAAGGGAGATGAATGATCCTCTCCAGGCCCTTCCGATTCCTCAATATGTGACATTAAGAGCAACACTCACAAGTTCCATTTTATATCCCCGTTGCATGTTTCTAATTGTTTTGTTGGCTGTGGTATTACTGTAGATTCAAAATAAATTGACAAAGTATAGGTTCAAATTAGCGCACTACAGATAACAGTAAGGTTTTCTCACTCATAAAACACGGACAAAGCTTGTTTAAGTTAATAGTTCATGTTAACGGTTGTGTTTGAGGCGGCTCCGCTACCCATTGAGGGCTGTTTACATGGGTGGTCTATGAATCCTCCTCAGTGTTTGTTGAAACCACACAAAAGGCTTTTTTTGCTTTTTACATCCACAATAGGCCACCCATGTGACAACAAAGGGCTTTTCAGACGCAACTGAAATGGCTGTGCTCACCACTCACCACCAACTTTCTCCACTGGTGTTCCTGAAGTTTGATTTGTGTAACATAACACAACATCTTGCTCCTCATTATAATACTAAAATATATCTGACTGAAGCCACTGAAGTCATCACGCACAGATAAGAAAGTGGAAAATGTGTCTTATGTACAGACAGACAAAGTCAATTTAAATTCCCCTGGTTTCTTATACCAGTTCTATTTTAATGTTAGCATTCAACTCAAAGCACAGCTGAGGCTGAGGAACTACTGCTAAGACTGATCAAAGTTGAGCCCTTTGTGACAATGCAGTGTTGAGTCTGAGATGTCCTTAAATGGCTAATGTACAGAGAACAAACCCTTTAGATTAGATAAACATGACCTTTACTTCTGGTGCTGCCCTCCCACATGCAGACTCTCAATGTGTATTCTAATACTGACACAAATTAGCAACATGACAGTCTTCAGTGCATTTTAAAATGATTTGAATTAAAGAAAGACAAGAATTTCACGCTTGAAAAAGAAAGAAATGGATGACAAAGTGTCGAGTGAAGCCACTTTAAAATAGGGATGCCATCGATTGCTATCTTGTTTCTTCCACCGCTGTCCGTCTCTCGTCATTGCCTCTGCTGCTAAATGTCGCTGACTGTGTTGAGCTACCGAGTGTTGTTCTGAGAATGTGTCAAAGTAACGGTTTGTAAACCAACTTCCCGAAAATGTATTCTTACTGAAACAGAACTGAAATTGTTAAAAGCAGAAGCAAAGTACCTTCTCTTTGAAAGCAGCTTTAGTAAAAAATCATCATCCTTGCGCAATTATTTCCAAAGACAACATTAACACAGCTCTTGGCAAATACTACATTTAAAAGTCCACTGTCAGCAAAATTCCTGAGACACAACGTGCCACACAAGACAAAAAGAACATTATTTCCTGCTCCCTCTTTCATATGTTGGCTAGGCCACCAAGCACACATTAAGATGTCATTAAATGCTCTGTAACAAGAAGCTTATAGAACCCACACACTCCATCTGTGGGCTGGACTGGCCTGCGTTCACTTCAGCAGGCCAGCAGGCTCATTTTATCATCATTTTTCATTTCACTAATACCATATACAGGCATGTTGGAGAGTCATAAACTTGGATTTACTGTAACTACAAGGTAGAGTGATCAGAACGGGGACTTTTAACTGGAATTAAACATCATTAAAATGAAAACCCAACTCAAACTCCCACCTGACATCGTAAACCACGTGACCTTTCCCCGTGTTCACTGTCTCGGATCTCGCGCTAATAAAAGCAAAAGGAACAAACCACGGACTGAACCACCGACTCCCACGCAAAATAAACTAATGACGCAAAACTCTCTACCCCATCAAGATTCAAAATGTATTTTTTTATTGTTACATCAACTGCAGTTGATTAGGAATTAGTTTTTGTGCGCTCAACAACAAAACATGTCATCACATAGAGAGGCGAAGTCCCGCCCCTTTCCGTTGAACCCCATGGGACCTTATTTCGGAAAAAATATGAACGGTAGTCAACGAAGACAGACAAATATTTGAATTGTGCCATGAATCACACAGACGATGTTTACCTACATCAGTCAATGTAAAACAAGGCAGCTGGTAGAACTCAAGCGAGGGCTTAGTTGTAAGATGCCGGGTTTTCAGGATTTGGGGAAGGGTTGTGTCCGTGGAGGATTTCCAAAAGTGTGAGGAAAAGACAGTGTGGAGGATTTAAGCAGCTCAGTGAGGATGGCTGCGTTATCAGATGGAACTGACTGACAGTCCACTGAGTACAAGAGAAAGGAAGTGATGAGTAATCTCTTTCGCAAAGAGGATGTAAGTGTTACTGTGCAATAGATTTACGAGGTAAATTAACACGTATTCGGGGGAAAAGAAACACTTCTTTTTGTTTCAGCACTTCTATTTGAAGCACTGTGTAATTATATTGTAAATGTATTCCATCAAACATCCATTAGCTATACAGGCTTACCCATTAGAGGGTCACGGGGGGAGCTGGAGCCGATCCCAGCTGACATTGGGCAAGAGGCGGGGTACACCCTGGTCAGGTTACTGGTCTATCACGGGGCTGACACATAGAGACGGACAACCATTCACGCTCACGGGTTATTTAGTCTTCAATAAACTTAACCTGCATGTTTATGGACTGTGGGAGGAAACTGGAGCACCTGGAAATGCAACCTCCTCAAAGAAGGGCCCCAGCTGGTGTTTTATTGACTCAACAAAGCCACACAAGTTGTCCGTTACATGAAACTGCATTCAGTTTGGATTCTAATCTAAATAAATAAAGTCAATAAATAAAGATGACTCAATAAAGAGACAACAAATTGCTGGTCCTTCTACAGCCATCCTGCTACAAACGACTTAGACATGTGGCCTGTGTGCAGATAAGAATTAGTCACTAACTTCCAATAAATGTATTAAAAGTCAGATTTGGTTGTGTTGTGTTTCAAGTGCAAATAAAACTTCTAATTAAAAAGCTTCATTAAACAACTCACAAACCAACACATCAAATAAAGATGCTAGATACCAGCGGCAAAGCTTTTTATGTTCAAGATTGCAAAATATACACACTGCCAGAAAGGAGAGCCTATTCCAGGACTCATTGACTTTTAATTAGTGATCTGTGGTACAAATTGCTGCTTTATGACACGCTGGCACTTTAATTTAAGCTTTTTACTTTAGCAGCTTTGCTAAATGTGTGTACTTTTGTTCTGGGGTAACGCCCAACGCCTCAATTAGATGCAGCTCAGTTTGGAGATCCTGTGGAATCTTAAGATAATGTGATTATAAATAACATGTCTGCACGATGACATATGTTTCCATAATTATAACAGTCGACATTCCGGTGGCCGAGTGTGGTTGCTGGAATCATGTATGCTTGTAATCGGCAGTATAATTGCCAGGAAGTGCATCAAAGGTACAACGGCCAATCTCACATTTGATCAGCTCCGCTCCCCTGTGCTCTGGAGAGGGATTGGTTAAATAATGACTTCCTGTTGGGCTGTTTATACTAGGCAATCCAAGGCTCGCTTTTAGGAACTAGAGGAACACTTCCTGCTTCAGGAAACGTCTATCCTCACGATCCAGTTACTCTGAACATGATGGGGGGCTGAAGCGCACACAGAGCCCCTGAAACTATACCCACAACAGTGCAACATTCAGATACTTTGCGTGGTTTCATTGAGAGCTAGTAGGAGACCGGCTAGAGGTGTGTACATCAGAATAAGTTACCTATAATCTGCTTTACAGATGAGCAGTGGCAGTGCATTCTGTGTCTCAATTACTGTATATATGAAATTGAGAAAGTGAAGTTTAAAGAATCAGACGACAGACAGGTGTCACATGTTGACCGAGCACGTCATGATAGCTAGTTTGAGTTGTGCTATTGAATCTCACAGGCCTTTCAGAGTCACAGTGGGCTCCATTCAGCTCAGCTGGTGGACTGGGCGTCAGCACTCTTTTTAAGGGTCGTCACTTGATGCCACTGCAGTCACATGCTACTTGTGCAGCCAGCACTGCATTGAGCGTGGGGAGGGTGAAGCCATGAGTGCACTAATTTAACAATACTTCATGCTGCACAAGCAGGTGCAAAGAACATTGCCAAAGCAATAACACCAATTTGAATTTTTGAAAAGGCCCAAATCTGACTTGTCAAATAAACCTGCTCTATTCTCTAGAACATATTGACAAAATGACATTTTGTAAGGTCTCTGCTTAAACATGCTACGCTTTCATTAACAGTAAATTCTCTGGCACTAAAACTCTTTCATAAACCTAGTTTGCATCCAAAATGTCTGCAAATCAGTAAACCAGGATTCCTATATTGAGTAGTTTTACATAACAACAATATCCAACCACAGCCAGCCAAGTCCACTTGAAGAGTTAAATGATGGCAACAGAGAACCAGAAGAAGCCAAAGCCACAATCCAGCCATCAAACTCAAAACAGGTGAGACATGAATGAGATCTTTCAAAGCGCCACAGTTTCATTGCATACAGATTTGCATGTAGGTCAGGGGTGTGAGTGAGACTGTCAGAACATAAGCGCCTCACACAATAACTTCATGGACTGCAAACTGTGAACAAATGGATTGACCAAAGGTGGAAGAGGGGAGGCTTTCTCAACATCGTCTCCTAAGATAAGTTCAGCCACTCAATGTACGGAAATGTTTTTACTAGGGTTGTCAAAGTTAACACAATAATAATGTGTTAACGCAAAATCGTTTTAACGCCTCTAAATTCTTTAATGCATTAAGGCAACTTGCAATTTGTAGGTTGTAGCAGGCTGAGTTTTTAAAGTGAAGAGTGAAGATACATACTAGCTTGTGAAGGAGGTTAAATAACGCTCCAAACTTACACTATATTTTGGCGAGGGAAAAACTGGCATGCCCATTTTCAAAGGGATCCCTTGACCTCTGACCTCCAGATGTGTGAATATAAATGGGTTCTCTGGGTACCCACAAGTCTCCCCTTTACAGACATGCCCACTTTATGATAATCACATGCAGTTTGGGGCAGGTCATAGTCAAGTCAGCACACTGACACACTGACAGCTGTTGTTGCCTGTGCTGCAGTTTGCCATGTTATGATGTGAGCATATTTTTTTACGCTATGCATATCTGTGAGGGTTTCTGGTAATCAATTTTTTTTTAATTTCCAATAATAAATAGACCTTCATACATAGATTTGCATAAAGCAAGCATATTTGCTAGTATTAAATAGACAAATCTCCCTTTAAGGTACATTTTTAACTGAACAAAATGTGATTAATTTGAGATTATTCGCAATTATTTATGAACAATCATGCAATTAATCGCAATTAAATATGTTAATCTATTGACAGTTTTTATACAAAAACAGATAAGTTTAGATTTTAAATATTATGCCCTCAGTTTGAGTAGTTGATAATAATCTAAATCATTAATGTGCCCTTGATGTAATAATGGGAAATAAAAAAATGTGCATGCCAAATACATGCACATATTGATCACACACATATCAGCAGAGCACACTGTTTGTCAAACCCTCTGCACCCTGTAACAGGAAGTGGTGCAAATATCTTGTTGAAGGTGTAAAGCCTGTAATAAACCTACAGTCACCAACCCCCTTTCACACACACAGCATTTGACTTAAACCCAGGTATAAAAGAACTGCTAAGCAAGTATCACCACTGCAAAGCTGTAATCACATTATTGAAATGAGCAGGACCGTTTTAGAACACTAGTTTTCTCAGAGACATTACTGCTGATGTGTGTGTGTGTACCAATCATAATATTCAACAGGAAGTGGTATAGGCCTGCTCCGTTTGTATTTCACAACTGCCTAAAAGAATTCTCCAAAATGAGCACAAGTGCATGTTCAGGCTTTCCCCTTTCTGTTACAAAGTAACAAAATAACATGAACAAGCGACCTATTATTCTGGATGTAATATGCACTACACTGACACGGGAGGCAGGAGAGAAAGAAATGATCAATTCTGTGAATAGAGCAGAAAATTGAGGCAGCCACTCTGACCACCAAAACAGTATGTGACAACAATATCAATTAACACATGGGTACCTGCAGCTTCTAAATAATGCACCACATGACATCATAAAGCCCATTCATATGCCTACAAATCCTATGGGTTGTTCCTCTTGAATCAAGATTTGTATTCCAGTACCAAAGGTCAATAGCCACTGCTGACTTCATATATTTATTACCTCATGAGAGACCTTTGAGCGCTTGCAGTGTGTAATGAACTTTACATAATGGCAATTAACCTGGACAAAAAAACACCGCTGCCATGAACCTGGGCTGACCAGTATCCAACAGCAACTCTCAGTGGAGGAAATACTAAAGCCTACATTACAAAACTGTGGAGCTGCAGAGATCACGTGTCCAAAAGTCTGTTGCTTAATAGAAACTGCGCTAAAGTCACTCGGTGTAAATTTTTCCAGAATTTCACACTTGCTTTAAACAAACACACAAGTAATTAAGCTGAAGCTGGCAGCAGAGCTTGATTTGCTCACTCTGTCTGGTAACTGCAGAGGAAGTTATGTGACCGCGTTTATCTAGCATGCCAGTGTTAAAGAATGTGAACTGTGGTCCAGCTGCAAACTCAACGAAGATGGTGGAAAGGGCCAAATCTCAGTCACCTGCAATCCAGACACAAGAGGAAGACAGGAACGGCAGCTGGACACATCAGGGCTATACCTGGCTGCTCAGGGAAACTCCAAACACAAGTTTCAGCCCTCATTAAATACCTCAAACCAGAGTGAGATTCCTGCTAGGCAGCGGGTCTCTACATTACCTCAGGGAGAGGCTTCAGTACAGCAGCTCCACAGAGGAGCCACATATCACCTGGTTGTCTGGAGCCTTGTGAAAGCAAGGTCACTGGGACATGGCCTCATTACTGCATACTCCATCAGCTCAAAGGTGTAGTGATTCAAAAAACCCACTTGTTCCAATATCAAACATGACGATCCTTGCTCAAGCAAGACCTAAAAATAGGAGGTAAATTGAAATAGATTCCACGCTGTAGCAAGCGGCTGTTTGTGGCCAGTTAATAAGACAGAAAAGAGCACTCTGACGAAACACACATTATGTATTCATCAATTCCTCACAATAATCATCCAAACAAGATCTCTGCTTATAGATCATGCCACCAGTCAAACTACAACCGACTGACATGCGAATACTTAGATATAAATATCTCTGTGTAGGACAGGCATGTAACTGAGAAGCTTATACCATCTATCTAGACTGATAGCTGCTATTCAAATTAAAACTGACATTTGCATAGTAGGTGCTCTGCGTGTTTGCTGTTTGTGGACCAAAGTCCTACCAAGTTCTGATGCTTGCATGGTGTGCCTTATTTCTTTTTGCAAAGGCTGATAGAAGTAGGCCAAAATCTAAGATTGTCTATCCCTGAAGAGACATAACTGAAATGATTGATAAAAGATGAGTAACGCACACCGTTAGCAAATACCTGCACAAATGATCACAGCTAATGATGACCCAACGCGCCAATATGGGAAAATATAAGGGATTACTTTCACCCTGTTCCTACTATATATAGAGAAGAGCAGCACATTCATGTCCAGCTGTCTGAGAGCACTTAGCTGCTCTGACTATGATTAAGCTGATAGTTCATGGACAAACAAATAAGCGCAATGTATAAACACCTGACAAAATCTTGCAAATTACGATCTATTAGGACTGGTAAGCTCCCTGTGATGCTCTGCATGCTGAATATGAACTAATAATGAAACAGGGGAACGTATACATGTGACTTCGGAGAAAGATAAATTGACACTCAAACATGACCCAAAGGTCAGGAAGTGCAAAAGCTGTGTCAACTATCCAGTCAGACCGCTCCAGATGCACTAAGAGAGGAGGACTGTTAAAAGTCCACCCAGCTGGATATAGATACCTTTATTAATAACCACTGAGAACTAAAATAACCTTCTTCTGAAAGATGGCTACAATGGATCTGGTCGTGACCCTCATAAAAATTGATTTGCTAGTGTGCTCTTGATATTTCTGTAGAAGTCCACAGCCACATCCTGAAATATGTACTGACTAGACTATACACTGGAATTGCTGAACTAAACAGAATATTCTACTGAGCTTCACGTGATGAGTCCTAATGCAATGACGATTTAAAGCTGCAGTGGGTAGAAATGGAGCAAATACGATAAAAAGAATAAGCTATTTTTATAAAACAGTCACTATATCCTGACTTGTGTCTCTGTGTCTTCCGGTGCTCCAAACGGCATTTGCAGGATTTCACAAACCGAAGTAAAACAACCAGTCAGACCTGATCTGGAGTCTGCCGTCCAGCTGCCGTCTCTGAGAGCCGGTTGTCAATCACTCGCGAACTCTGGACCAAACGGTCAAACTAAGCAGCGCTGATCAAATCTGAATCAATATTGTTACTGTAATGCCTATTACTCTACTCAAATGTTCTCAGAAACGTCTCGTAGTGTACTGTTTAGCTGGAAAATGAGAACGTTTGTGACCATGTTGAGATCTGCTGAGGAAATACCAAGCACCGCCCACCAGCCGGAGCACAGCCAATAGGAACGCTCTCTCTCTCTGAAATGACCTGTGATTGGTCAAAGTTTCCCGTCATGTGATAGATTTTTTAAAGCCTGACAACAGAGCCATGAGGAGGAGCAGAAGTCTCTCAGAACACTTGAATTACAATATACTGAAAGGTTATTATGGAATTTTTGACCAATGATGCCAAAATTATACTGCCTACTGCCACTTTAATAGCGACTCCATTTAGCCAAAGTTACATTAATGCCTCAAGCAGCAACTATTTCATATTAAAAGCCTAGTTTTGGTGCTGCATTGTAAAGTTTTGTCAGAATAAGATAGTGAGACTTGTTGGCCATTTCTAAAAGCTTAAATATTACTTTAATATGAGTTGTTTGTACCTTCGATACATGTCTGGGTGAGGGAGATGGCATCTTGTGTTATACTGGAGAGACTTACATACATAACCAGAGGAAAAGCAGCAGAATTTGAAAATGTTTGGAAACCTTATTGGAGTTTCTTGAACATCAAAGAGCACAAATTGTTTTTTGTTTTTTTTGTTCTTCTTCTTTGAGGTATTTATTTATTTTGTCTTATCTTTTATTTTATTTGTTTTCTGTTGAAACGTCATGTCTCTCTTTCTTTGAAATTCTGACCAAACATTTCATTGTATAATTTAAATATTAATATTGTTAGTCTTTGTCTGTGTGTGTATATATGTATATATGTAAAATTAAATAAAAATATTGTTTAAAAAAAAATATGAGTTGTTTGCTTGGAAACTAAAATAGCAAATTGGAAGTGTGATTCATAACAATTCAGGCTGAAATTATTATTATTTTATAGGCTATACAAGTGAGGTCTTTCAACTAAGTAAGGGTTTGTTGGCTATGTGCATTACCCAAATAAATCAGTTGTCTGCCTAGAGAATGAGGTTATTAATTTAACAAAACGGTTAGCCTATTGAAGATAAAATGAACAATTTATATCTATGAAATTACTGTAAAAACGCCTAAATTAGATGTAATAGTAGAGTGTAATGTATTAATGTCACACTAGCTTTAAATGGCATGTATAAGCTGGAGGCCTCAGAGCCCAGACTGTCATATCCTGGTGTTAAAGCAGAGCTGTATTGAAATAAACCAGTTATATATATATATGGATATATATATGGATATATCTGGATATATCTGTGTGTTCTACTCACAGTCCAGGTGCTTCTTCTTGGGCCCCATGACTTCATGGGTCGTCGCCTTGCAGACGGTCTTGGTGATGGCGGAGCCGGTGACGCTGTGCTGAGCGGCGGTGATCCGGTCCGTGATGCTCTGACCAGACATCCTGAAGCACCGAACCACGGTTAACGGAGAAACGAGCACCGGGTAACGGAGGAACGGGTACAAAGATCCAGAGGATTTAAAGCCTGGTCGGTGTGGAGCTCTGCTGACAACACTGAGACAACAGAGAGACAGAGAGAGAGATAATGAGCCGTTACTAGGTGACTAAAGGCAGATTAAACCTCCTAGAAACCGACTGGAACCTTTAATAACGTCTCCAGGAGAGTTAAATACCAACCCAGTCTAATGTTCGAGCCCTGTTGTCCGGTGTCTTCTCGTCTTTCCGTACTATAGTCTCACATACCGGAACGTTGTGAACGTTAGTGAGACCAGGACAAAAAATACATCTCACTTCCGGGACACGGTGGTTTTCACAATAAAAGCTCAATTCAGGATTTTCTTTTTTTTTTAATTAACAAAAAAAAAACTAAATTGGGTTTACAAACGTTTTAAATTTTAAACCAGCTGTGGGATTAGGGTTAGACATTGTCATCATTGTTGTAGGTTTATGGTACGATGGTACTTCGGAGTATCAGGGAGAAAAATATAAATCTGATATTTCGAGAATAAAGTCATAACATTACGAGAATAAAGTCTAAGGTTTACGAGAAAAAAAGTCGTAAATATTATGAGAATAAAGTCATAATATTCTAAAGTAGTAATTTTACGTGTTTTCTTTTTTCCTTCTTAAATTCTGACTTTATTCTCGTAATATTACGCCTTTTTTTCTCGTAAAGTTACGACTTTATTCTCTAATATAAGAATTTTTTTCCCACAGAATAAAAAATAAATCTCACTTGTGGGACACAGTTTTCCACAATAAAAGCGAAATTGAGGATTTTTTCTTCTTCTTTTAAAACGAAATAGTACCTCCACCCTTTTCAGCGTTATTCGCATATATTAATAGCAGGTAACCTTCACTTTTAGAAAGTGATAAAATGAACAACCATATTATTTCTAAAATGTTCACACTTTGTGATGTTGGTGCAGCTACAAATTAAGTCCTCAATAATGCTTCCCTACAAATTAAGGTGCTAGTCCAAGGCTTAATTTGTTGTAAAAAAACTGAATTGGGTTTAAAACCGTTTATCAGCCATCAACTGTGGGATTACACACAACCCGTATTCAGAAACTCTGCATTTGAAACAAGCCGTCAGGATTTCTGTCCATTTGTGATGTTACGAATATACAATATTTAGACCCTTTATGCAGTTTTAAACGTAAACATTAAAGACTATAAACATGTTCTAGTAGAAACATTAAATACAAGTATGAACCTGAAAATTAGCATAATATGGGACCTTTAAACAACATATGAAACAGTACCCCCATCCTTTCAGTGTTATTCACATATATTATAAAGTGATAAAATGAACAACCATATTATTTCTAAAATAGTATAATTTCACACTTTGTGATGTTGGTGGGCTGCTACAAATTACGTCCTCAATAATGCTTCCCTACAAATGAAGGTGCTAGTCCAAGGCTTAATTTGTAGTAAAAACAAAAAAAAAGAAACTGAATTTGTTTTACAACCTTTTTAAATTGTAAACCAACTTTGGGATTATAGTTAGTTCGAGCCTTTATTTTTTTTAGTCCACAAATGTCACTTCCGGTCTTGTCTGAGGCGAAGTCCCTCCTCTTCCGGTGGACCCCATGGGGCTCCAGTGATGGGGATTTAGATTCTTTTTAGTGATCCAGATCATTTGGCTCAGCTCACCAAGAAGAGCCGGCTCTTTCAGCTCCCAAACGGCTCTTCATTTTACTTCACTTCTGCCTTTTATAGTTCAGCCAATTTAGCGCTGCTTTGACCTATGATTAGTGTGTGTGCACATATATTACTTAAATTATTCAATATAGTTATACCGCCCCTCCCTACTTGATGGTATGATCCTTGTCTGTCATCACCTGATTGGTCACACGGACGTCATTATCACGACATTCAGTCACAGTCAATGCATGGAGTGCAAGTGGCGCGGAGAAGATTATCCTATCATTCTGCCTTGAATTAATTAAAAAAAAAAAAAAAAAAGAAGAAATAAAAAACGTCTCTCGGTCGGGAGCTAGCTCCCATCATTCACTTAAAAGAGCCGTCTCTTTGAGCTGGCTCGTTCACGACCGACACATCACTACTTATTTTGGAAAAAAATCTGTATCTTAGTCAATGGCGAGAGACAAATATTTTTTGATCCCGTTTGAATTGCGCCATGAATCACACATATGATGTTTGTCAATTTAAAACATAATTTTTCAAGTCAAGAAAGTTTCAGTTTGTCGCAGTATCATTTAGTTTTGTGTGAAACTGTCAATGAAATACATCTCGTCTCGCACAATATACATCACTATAGCTACCTAACTTAGCTATGTTCTACGCACAAATGTAACCCTATCGAGCGACTCCGTGTGTTTTTATCAGGCGGGAAGCGAAATAACGAGCGAGACTTGTTGCTCATGGGAGTTCACCCCAATACGAAACACACAGGCATGGTAGCTTCAGTGAGAGGGACGTCACTTACGCGACTTTTGGGGTGTGTAGTCTTTCTTATTACGCACATCCACAGTCTCATACTTCGTTTACAACAAACTGCGACTTTCTTGACAAAATTATGTTTTAAATTGACAAATATATGTGTGATTCATGGCACAATTCAAACAGGATCAAATATTTATAATATTTTGTCTCTTGCCGTTGACTACCATTCATATTTTTTCTAAATAAGGTCCCATGGTGGTACACCGGAGGGGGCGGGACTTTGCCACGAGTCAGTCACTCGCGAGCTCCGATCAAACAGTCAAACTAGGCAGCGCTGATCAAATATGAATCAATATTGTTACTGTAATGCCTATTTGTCTCCTCAGATGTTTTCAGAAACATCTTGTAGTGCACGGTTTAGCTGTAACATGAGAACGTTTGCAGCCATGTTGAGATCTGTTGAGGAAATACCAAGCACCGCCCACCAGCTGGAGCACAGCCAATAGGAACGCTCTCTCTCTCTGAAATGACCTGTGATTGGTCAAAGTCTCCCGTCACAGGCTAGATTTTTTAAAGCCTGAAAACAGAGCCATGAGGAGGAGCGGAAGTCTAGTTTTCTCTCAGAACACAAGCTTAAGCACAAAGTTAACAAATTTGAAAACCCATGTAGACCCCAAAAATTAGGAACATGAGCAAATGAAGCAGCACAGGATGTTTCCTGTGTTAGGCCTACCTAGTTTAGGCCTAAGCTGGTAGAGTTGGCTAAATTGATTGAATCACTTTTAGCACTGACTTAGCCTCTGTGCTGAACTTCCCATAATGACTTCTTGGTAACAGAAAACTTCCTCTTTGGCTCCTCCATGCTGACTGTAGAATATTTAGTTCTGATATTTCCAACAGCACTTGAACATGCTCTCCTTTCCCCCCCCCACCATCACAACATTTGGTATAACTTTGAGGACATCTAGTGGTCAACATTTGTAATTATGGCACTGCATGTACAGTACAACTACAGAGACCTCCTCTAGTCACCTTAACAACAATAACACATGTTTTGTGTGTGACACATTTCATATTTATTTTAGTTTCCTGGTCCTAGTTGACCAAATTCATTTATGTGATTGATTGTTGAAGCAGTTTAACATATTCCACATTATACTCTGTTGCTCATCGTCGGTCTGTGATGTTTAAAAAGACATTCCTGGAGTCCATGATGAATTGTTATCATCTATGAGAACTAGCCTAATATGAATAACTTTGTCTGTTTGTGTCTAAATGTTTCCAACAGAGAGAGAGTCTTCACTGAGATACATTTCATCTGAACACTGACAGTGTTCATTATCTGATAAATGAGATGTGACATTTCAGCTGCACATTATTCAGAAAGAATATTTCAAAGCGCATGAGGATAATATCTCAGGATGCTTGGCACTGATAACAAACGTCCCTTTTCCGACATAACATTCATCTCTAAGGAGCCATAATCCACGGCTGATAAAGCTGCTACTGCTAGCAGGCCCTGGATCAGAGAGTGAGTGGTGCTTGGGCCCCTGTTGGCACCCCAAAGCCCCCCAGGAAGAGCCGGTCGTTGATCCTAACTTTCTTAGTGGCCAAATGGCGATACTACAACTTCCGTGTTTGTCACGTAATGCCATTGGGCCCAAAACCCCGTGAACCGAGTCATGTGACCGAGCGGACGCTACTGCGCATGTTCCATGTGCCCAAGATCCGGGTAATTTTCCAGGTGGAAGTTGAGCAATTTAGGTTCCAGGCGTCACTGAGCAACTCTCATAGGAATGAACGGAGCCCCGCCTCCAACGCTGGATCCAGCTCTCTTAATACATCCATGGTTGCCCCCCCCCCATGTTCACCAACTTAGTTTAGTTATTCATTGATTAAATGCAAATTGATTTAAAATCAAATGAAATATTAAAGTTATGAAGAGAAGATTTTGACACAGAGCTGAGAGACAAGCAACTGACACACAAGTTACGCACACTTTTAATTCCGGTTTATGTTAATCAATGAATAAAATGACCACAAACTGCTGTATATGCCACACAGTGAACCTATAGGGCCTCTGAAATTCTGGGGCCCCGGGGCAGGTGTCTTTGCCGGCCGTGGCGCGATCAATGCCACAAACAAACACTATCTCAACAAAGGTTCTTGCCTCTCAGGATACACAGACTGGCCTACTTTGTTGATGAAGTTTGTTGGGGCAGTATATGAATACCTGCAGACTTTACTCAGGGCTGAAAAACGGATTTGCAAAGTCTGTATTTCAGGTTATAAAAACAACAACTTGAATCTGTATTTTAATTTATAATAATCCTAAAAATACAATATAATTGAACATCAGTCACCAGTCAAGATAGTAAGGGACATTTTTCTTCATAATAAAGATGCAAATACAACAATTATCAGAAATGATCAGGTTTATATAAATGAAAATAAAAATGATTTTATTTTGGGTTGCAATACAGAGGCACTTTCTGATATACTACCATTCATTCAAATGTATTTATTTTAACTTCATCATTGTGCCACATTCCCACCTTTGATCAGAGTCAACAGTTGAGGGACCTTTACTGTTCCAGATATGTGGGGGTAATGATAATTAGACACCATCATGAAGAATATGTTAAACTGACCTATCCACAAATTAATCAAAAGTTATGATACATACAAAATATGTACCAAAAGTGTTTATTCAAATGTTATATGTAATTTCATGTAACATATCATTTAATGTAGCTTTAACTGTTTTTTCCTTCTCCTGCAACAGCTGTATTGTTCAGGCAGAGAATGCATCATCCTGTATATAATGGCTATGTCAACAGGGAGGACAAGCTTATACAGAGATACTCTCCGAGGGACACTGAAAATGATGCAAAGACTTGGCTACTTGTATGCGTGCCAAGTGATGACATTTTAGCCAACAAAAGCTGAGAGACTTGCCCTTTCATTCTGTCAAACACGCAAAATTATTTGTGTGCCACTCAAACTGCTGAAGGGAGCTCAGTGTGACGGCACCCAGTCTAGATTGATTTCGCTCCAGATAAAGGATCCTCAGATCTTTTTTTCTGTCGAGAGAGATCATCATTAGTTTTATCATAGTTTCAACCAAATATCGGAGTTTTGAAAAATAGGATGATTCTTCTGAGACCTTATTCAGGTGGTATATTTCCACCAAAACCGAGGTCATCGATATATTTGACCTGTAAGAGATTATTTGTGAAACAGAAGAAACTTGACCTCAGTCTGAGCTGTATATCGTTGCCTAATACAATATAAATAAAATGCATATATGTGTTTGACAGCAGTGAAAACAAAGAGCTCAGTTTGTTGTCTATGTAAATGCACATGCAGTTGAAAATGTATTAACATGATAAACAACAAATGCTATATCAGGCTTCAGTTTGACCTTGACTTTGAAAAGAAATCTATGAAAACAAGTAGACATGTGGCTGACACATCATCACAAATAGGCCTCAACATCCATAAAGGGATAAGTAAAGTCCTCAAAGTTAACACAACCAGCAAAGACTCAGTGACCCTGGAGGGAACAGCATTTGAAGAAGCCTTTACATACCTCTGCAGTGTCATCGATAAGCAGGGCGGGAAGGATGCAGATGTCAGAGCCAGAATCGGCATGGCGAGGGATTCATTCATACAACTTAAGAACATCTGAAGCTCCAAATAAATCAGCTCAGACTCTTCAACTCCAACATCAAACCAATACTCTTCTACGGTTCAGAGACGTGGAGGACAAACGAGATCACAATAACAAAAGTACAAACATTCATAAACAACCTGCCTGAGGCGGATCTTAAACATCCACTGGCCAGATATCATCAGCAACAAGGATCTCTATCAGGTCAAAAACCTGTGGAAGAAGAGATCAGGATAATTGGAACTTACCTACACATGATAAAACAGAATCAAATTAATAAAATACATGAAGTTTAAAAACATAAAAGAACCAAACAAATCAACTCAACTCCAAGGTTCTTACTGTTAAAGACCAACGGAGCCAGAACATTTCATTTGACATTAAAATTGGATTTTTTCAATCGAACACTAAAATGTATTAAATGATTAACTGCATAACTCAATTTGCTGAAAATTGTGTCTGCATTAAAGCTGCTTTTAAGAGATATAAGGCTTTTGTCTTGCTTATCCATGGGGAGGAGGACCTCACACATCATACAACTCGCAGACTGTTTAACAGTGATGGAAATGTTGTGGAGCACGATATGGAACAAAACGACCCCAGTAAGAACACAGGAATACACTTAAATGAGATAATGAATGAATGTGTTGCCTCAGTGCATGCTGGGACAAAAATTCTCAGCACACCTACCTCATGGAACCGCAATCATATGAACAGCACTCAGCCGATTATATGAATGCTGCTTGCCCGTCTGTAAGACTAATGCAGCCCTTTCCTCTCAGCACTCTCAGTTTGTTACACTGTTAAACTCTCTGTACCATCATTTGGAGGGCCTCATAGTCTCATACCAGACTCTAATTTATTGATTTCACTTCTGCATTGAATACCATCCAGTCATTCCTGCTTGCAGAGAGGCTCATCTGTCATTTTAAACTGGATCGTAACCTGGTTGCATGATGCATATTTGAACTGATTACCGTTACTGTGTGTGAGAGTTAACGGTGTTCTCTCTCCAAACAACTCACCCATCGGTTCCCCTCACATAAAAAAACACATTACAAAAAGACAACATCAACACAAAACCTCCGGCTGCAAAAAAAAAATTCCCCTCGTGGGACAATAAAGATAACCTTGAACCTTGAACTTTGAAAATGACGTTCTTAAGTAGAGTCCCTAATGTTCCAGAGTGAGTAATTACAGGTTGCCGTGTTGTCAGGTAAAGCTTCTGCCTGTTGCCATTGCTTTGTTAATACTTAGCTAAAACCTCAACACCGATGAAACTAGCTGTCAACAAGTCACTCACTTACCTCCATACATTGTTTTGGTGCTTTTGCTACGATAATGTATAATTTCCATAGATGTCCTATAACATGACCAGCCATTAACGCACACACACAACAAACGGCCAATAGGGAGCTCACATACCCTTCAAGAAGCACTCAGGATTTAGTCAGACCTTCACCCGAGTGCTGTGGTTCAACAATGACAATCTGTCTGTGCAAAGTGATGAAAAGTTCCAAAATAGTGTGTTTAGCCCCCGTGGTCGCCATGTTCTATGGACTACGATGCTCTCCAACTGATAAGACCAACTGGATCTAACTATCTGGCATATAGAGGGATGAAATGAGTTGTGGGTAATTGAGGTGCTGCATGGGGCACTCTAGATCGTTATCAGTCTTCAGTGAAGCAATGTACAATCCATTTTTTTGGCCAAGATTGTGTGTAATTACAGTTTATCTGGATGAAACGAGCTTAGAAATAAGAAGTTGCCATTCCCCAACCGCCAGTGCTCACTTTCCTACGAAGCTCTCCGAGTGAATATCGGAGCAATGAAGGAACACGACTGACATATCTCGAGCTGCGGATAAGTCGCTCCTGTCCAGTCTGCATTAGCCGCTTCTTCAAGATGTTTTAAACAGGAAGACTATGGTGGAAAATGGATTTGATCTCTAAATCTTAGTGACTGCCGAAGCCTTAAAGAACTGATGAAAACACCAAAGCCAAAGATACTCTTACTCAGTTGAGACAAGCGAGGTAAGGGCATATTACACCTGATTAACTGTGGCCAGATGATTTCAGGCAAAGTCAAATACTTTAAGTTGTTTTCCAGACAAGATGTCATCCATTGTGAAAGCTGAGGACAGATTGTTGTTGTTTTGAAGCTAGTGTGAAATGGAAAAACACATGTGGTGGATTTTCAAACAGTCAGAAGAAAGAAACCAAACAAAGCGCTTCTTTTGTTTTCCATTGGGCTTAAAGCGAGAAGTTTGCTCGAAACTGCCACTGCAATGTCATTTCCATCTCATATTCCATATTCACAGGATCGCTGCGAGTCCTCTGTCTCGCTCACACTGCAGCAAGCCTGTCACATATACTGCTGTCCATATGGAAGATGGAACAGCGAGGACTCGGCTAATCCCTTGAAACTCCATGAACTCTGCTTTCTTTTTCTTTGCTCTCTTTATGTGGTGGGGGAGTCCTGTGACCATGCAGGAATCAAAGTTAGGGGATCAGGTAGGAGGCCGGCAGCAGCTCGCAGCCCCACCGAGCAGATTGCCTGCTGCTGTGCTGACTGAGGACTGCTGCACACAAAGCATGAAAAGTGTGGATTCCGGGGGCCAAGAGCCCGCGCGGTGGGCTCTGCAATCCCCGACCGGCCCGGGGAGAAAGGAAAGGCTCAGTCAGCAGGCCAGGGCCACTGGAGCGATGAAAAGATAATTCTCCCCCCCCACCGCCGCTGGACCTCATGCGGCGTCAAACCATTTGTGAGCGGTGACACAGCCAGATTGGGCCGAAAGGATATGAGTGGGAAACTTCAAAACCTGCTCATGTTTCTGCGAACGTGAAAGGATTTGTATAACACATTCAGATTTGATGGACTTTCCCATGTTCACTCTGGACAGCCCTTTTTTTGTTGACATGTTCAAATAATGAATCTCTTATGTGTAGGATCCCTTTTCCCCCCCTGCTCCCGAGTCCTGTTTCTAGTCGTCGGGTAGGGATGCTGTGCGGACCATTCCATCGTCTGTCCCAAGCTTATGGAGAACCGCTGACGCGCTGGCTTCCAGGAACCAGGGTGAGTGGTCGTGCTCCTCGTAGAGTCTGCTTTTTTACCTCTATGGCTGTCAGGAACAACACCGTCTGCTGTCAGAGCTAGAGACGCTAACTACAAATTTAGAGCAATTACTCCTTTAATTTAGTTTCCTCAGGACTGAAACTCTGCATCTGTGACTGACAAGGATTAAGTGATAAGAGGTTTTCACAGGAGCCATTATACTTGTAGTTATCAGCACATTATCCAGCATCATTTTTTATAACTTTGCTGCCAAAGCTGCAGATGTTCGGAGATAATTCCACGTGATATTTGTCTGCTTTGATTCTGGTTGGTAAACTTATGAAAGTTTAAGGTCCTCTGAAGTCTAAACTGTTGCGAGATAACTGAAATCTTCTGGGAAAATCTTTCATATTATCAGCAAAAAGAATTAAATATTATTATGGATTTAACTTTCTCTGTGACAGATGACTGGATTTCTTACATTAAGTGCAAATTCGTGCTCTGTTTCAGGTGCTGAAATGGAACATATATTTTTGATTCTTTTACTGTTTAGTAAGGCTTCATCAGTCGGAGCTCAATTCAATGGATACAACTGTGACGCCAACTTTCACAGCCGCTTCCCTGGTGAGGAACTCAACACTTTTTTTTTAATTTCAGGATTACGGGATGGAATTTACATTATTTTTAATTTGAATTTACATCTTTAAAGTAAAGTTCTCCTCAAACTGGCAACATATCCCAAAGAGGAGATAATAACCAGTTCCTGATTTATGATTTGAACAAAATTTAACATGATGGTTTTGGACTGTAAACCAAGAACTGCATTTCTTTCCTAAGTTAATTTTGATTTATTTCATCTATATAACTTGTGACTCATTTTGTCTGTATGCATCTGTCTCTGTGTCTCTTGCAGCGGAGAGGGATATCAGTGTGTACTGTGGGGTGCAGACCATCACCCTCAAGATCAATTTCTGCCCTGTCCTCTTTTCTGGCTACACAGACACCGACCTGGCCCTCAACGGTCGCCATGGAGACGCACACTGCCGCGGTTTCATCAATAACAACACCTTCCCCACCGTAGTAATCTTTAGTATCAGCCTGGCGACGCTGGAGTCCTGTGGCAATGCCCTGGTGGTAAGAAGAGAAGGAATGGAATAGTTGCTTGTTGTACAGTATTGTACTGTCAGCATCACTGTTGGTGATGGAGTTGGATTTGGTGCTTTAGCTATTATAGTTATCTTGTCAGAAATATTGTAATACCAACAGCTTTGGGAAAATATTATATGCAACATGGAATTCAGAAATGAGGCATGCATTGCAGACACTTCCTGCTGAAAACTGTCAATTCTTAAAACACTTTAAAGGGAGTTTAAAGTGAACCTCTGCTGAGCAAGCTCATGTTTTCGCTGAGTGTTGAGCCGGCTCCTGGAGGGTCAGTTTTCAGATAAAAAAGGGGATTGAGTTGAGGATTAGTGAGGTGCATTAGCATGCTCAGTGGTATGGCTGATGGTATCAGCCCTGTCCGGTGTGCCCACAGTAAGATAAAGATGGTCAGTATAGCGAGCCAGGAGGAGGAGTGTTACCCCATGGCAAGCTGTTTTAACATTTAATAGCTAAGCTTGACTATTAACATTAGAGATATACACATTTACATTGTGACCAGTCAGAATTCTTATATCTATAACGTCATTGTGACTAGTCAAAACGACAGTTGGAGATATCTAAAACCTCATTATGATTAGTCAAAGTTGTCGTCATGACGTTGCTCATCAAGGCTTCCCGTTGGATGTCGGCCCAACAAATCATCTGAACAGTGTCAGCAGAAGCTTTTACTAACTTGGATAGTTCAGTAAAGTTGGAAAGATATTCACAGATTCAAACTTCCCAGATTAATAACTCATAAGTTGTTAAAACACCAACGAGGGCTCTTTTCTAACCGTAGTGAGGTAGACAATGAGCTACAAGCTCATTTTAATCACAAACAGCCTCTAGTCCTCCGAGCTGAACACATGACATCGGTCTCTGTGTGCAGCCGGCTGTGAGACGAGTGCTCGGGGACCGCTGTGGATCAGACAGTTAGAAAATGACATGAAATAGAAAAAGAGCTCATCATCGAGGAATCTGTGAGAGCTTTGTTCACTAGAGAGTTGTGGTAGAAATGTACAGCGTGTTGTAGATTTATTGTCTCCAGACACACTTTATAAACCCATAAGGCTGCAGTGCAGCAGACATAGTATGTCTGAATAGCTTCTCCTCCTGTCCCATATGACTAGTCATAATTCAGTTGCGGATATACGCAATGTGAATTACGGATATCCGCAACTGAATTGTGGAGATCCATAATGACAAACCCCATACAAAAGCAGTTTGAATCATACTGGTGTGATTACAGATATCTAAAATTAGAGTTTTGCCTAGTCAAAATAGAACTAGAGATATCTTGAATTTTGACTATGCAAAATGACGTTGCAGATAACTGTAATGAATATCCTGTTTAGTTATTAACACTGATGTTGTTCACTGCAGGTCTCCACGGCTCAAGGACCCAACGCCTATGGGAACTTGTCACTGGTGCAGATTGGAAACATATCAGGGTATATCGACACGCCGGATCCTCCCACTATCATCAGCTACCTGCCGGGACTGCTGTACAAGTTCAGCTGCAGTTACCCGCTGGAATACCTGGTCAACAACACACAGCTGGCCTCGTAAGTCTCACTTCTTCTTCTAAATTGGTTTGAAAGGGCTTTAGTGGGGATGCTACAGAGAGTCAGCTATAGCCATACAAAATCTTACACTGGTGTGCCCAACAGGTGGGACAAGAAAAAGACATGAAGGGACATTTTACAGCTGAAATACAGGGGGTGGACAAAAGTAACTATACAATATAATGCAATGTATTACAGCAGGCTTGAAACAAATAATACAGTTTTTGTAAGAATTTATGCTGTTCAGTTTTTGCTGTCTGTATCAGAGAGGTGCTGATGGTCATTTCTGAGGCTGTAGTTTCTGGGCTGCACGGCGGTGCCTCACAGCAAGAGGGTCGGCTTGGGGCCCTTCTGTGTGGAGTTTGCATGTTCTCGTTCTCGTTCTCCCGTGTTGGCGTGGGTTTTCTCCGGGTTCTCCGGGTTCCTCCCAGAGCTGACAGTGTTATTCTTTATTAATATTGTGACTATTAGCAAGTAAAGCAACATCTACGCTTACAGAATTATTATCTGATTTCAAAAACAGATGCAAATGCCAGCATCACGCAAATGTCACTTAAAATATCGGAATCACCTTTCAAAATGCTCTTTGCTCTTAGCGTTGATGTGTTTTTTTTATCTTTATTGAAGGTCAGCAGCTGCAATCTCAGTGAAGGAGAGCAACGGTACCTTCATCAGCACGTTGAACCTACTGCTTTACAATGTAAGTTCACATCAGTCGAGTCTAAGTATCTGTTATTTTGCTGCACTGGAGACAAATGTGCACTATATGTATACCGATGACATAATCAGCATGCATCAAAGAGCATACGAAGCTCTGCAGATATGTGCAATTGCAGCAATTTCTGAGAATGGTGATGCATGTAGAAGATGGGGAGGATACCAACCCCTTTTATGCAGCCCAAGTAGGCAGTAGATTGGAGAAGATTTACCTTCAATTCATGTCAAAGCTTACGCTAAATTCACATGTCAGTTTGAAGTAAACACTAGTAAATGGGACAGCATGGAAACCAGATGACAGCGGGGATTCATGAAGTGTAGTGAAACTGAAACCACTCCCAACAGGGTTAAAGGAAAGAGTGACAAAACATGCTGAAATGCTATTGTTGGTTTTATGTACAGGACTCATCGTACGTTCAGCAGCTGTCCATCCCCATGGCAGGACTGACCCTGAAGACGCGGGTGTTTGCAGCTGTAAGAGCGAGTAACCTGGATAGGAGGTAATCAGTCTGATTATTTGAATGTAAATAATGTGATTAGTTCAAGTTCAATGTTAGAGAACCCACACCCATACTGACCGCGTAGAACGCTACACGTGGCTGTAAAATGACACCACACAATGTGAAGAACAAACACCACTGACCTGTATTTAGGTGTTGTAGAAGCAGAGTGTGGACATCTGGCACGACACTACCGACTTCCAAGGTGCATGGAGAAAAGGGAAAAGTCTGCAGAGGTCAAACATCCAGCAGCACTTGTAGTATAAAGAATTATTCCTGACGACCCTGATGAAGCTAAAGTGCGTTGATCTGACGATAAAGTTGATCTTTATACGACGAAGTGTTGCTGGAGTTTTGATCTCTTCTATATTTAGGTGATGTCAGATCACAGGGAAAATAAAACAATTATTTATTTATTTTTATATCAGACTTCTTATAAGGATTACTTTTTTAATGAGAAATGCAGCCCGACTCAGAACTTAGGAAGGATCAGGCTGTTATCTGAGTCATTTTACTCACCCGAGAAGGACTTTTGTGTTTCCTATCGATGACGCATGCAGTGCAGAGATGACAAAGACTTGTCTTGATTCTGACTGTCTTTGATCTTAGACATTTGTTTTCTGTCTGATCTCATGAATTCTGACAAAGTCTCTTACAAATAGTGAAACAGCATGAACTTCCCATAACTGTGTCTGAGAGCTTTCTGAGTGGTTTTCTCCACATATCAATGGCCGGCTTTCCTCAT
>CAKAOI010045060.1:0-10136 GCA_916701655.1 Sebastiscus albofasciatus | reverse complement strand
TATATATATATATATATATTAATTCCATAATGTATTTACTCTTCTGTTTAATTTTCCCTTTTATTTATTTATGTATTAATTTTTACGATTTTCTTTTCATACATACGTTTTGGGGAAATAAATAAGGGGTGAAATGTAAAAGGGAAAATCGTGCATAAATAAATAAATAAAAACAATAATAAAATAAAAATAAAAGATAAGTGAAATACATTTAAAAAGACAGAAAACAGAATAATAAATAAATAAGGGAATTAATACAAAGATAAATAAATAAAGATATATATATATGTATATGTATATATATGTATATATGTATATATACATATATATCTATAGATATATATATATGTATATGTACATATATATATATATATAGATATATATGTATATATACATATATTTATCTATATATATATATATATATGTATATATATACATTTCTACTGTGAACTACACTACAGTATGTCAACAGGTTACTTCTAATAGAAAGAAACGTTTTAAGCTAAAATAACATTTAAAAGTGAAAGACAGAGATGCGTAAAGTATGGAGGACGGAACCTGCCAAAATCAAAAATAAATCAATAAATAAATCAATGACTTGATAAATAAATAAATGTCATTAAATGTAGCAAAATTAACATGAAAAAAATTAAATGTAATCATGAATTAATTGACAAAATGTGACATAAATTTATATTTCTGTTTTAATTTGCGTCATAATTTTTTTAATGTTTATATTAATTCCATAATTCATTTAATCTTCTTTTTAATTTTCCCTTTTATTTATTTACATATTATTTTTAATGTTTTTTTTTTTAAATAAAGTTTGGGGAAATAAATAAGGCATGCAAAGGGAAAATTGTGCATAAATAAATAAATAAATATTTTCAAAATAAAGAAAAAATAGGTGCAAATATAAATAAATAAAAACTAATTGCAAAATAAATGAATAAAAAAAGCAGAAAAATAATGCAAAAATAAATAAATATATTGAAAAAGTAATAAAAATAAATAAATAAAAGTGCATTAATATATAAATAATAAATATTAAAATATCAACTTATGTCACATTTTATTTCACATTATTTCACTTTTTAAATCTATTAATTTATTTTTGCATTTATATATATTTATATATATATAAGTATATATATATATAGTTAAATGTAAATATTTATTTATGTATTTATTTATTTATGCATGATTTTCCCTTTGCATTTCACTCGTTATTTCCCTAAAATGATTTATTAAAAAAATAAACAAATAAAAATAAATACATAAATAAATAAAAGGGAAAATTAAACAGGAGAGTTAATAAATAAGGGAATTAATACAAAGATAAATAAAGAAGCAAATTAAAATTTGAATTTTATTTTTGCTACATTTAATGAGATATTTATTTATTTATCGGGTAATTTATTCTTTCATTAATTCATTTTGTGTTCTGGCAGGTTCCGTCCTCCATAGTAAAGGACTTGAGCCACTGGATGCTAAAAAAAGAAACTAGATGGTAAAAAGGAAGGAAAATGGATCGGACACGACACACAAACAGGAACGGAGCCGACCAATACCTTTCCTCCTTGCTGCAGTTAGCGTTTGTGATATCCAAGCTTTTACTGAACACAGATTTGCTAAAAAGGGGGCAGACAGAAAAACCAAGAGACAGACAGAAAGGTCGTCACATTAAAGGGGAATCCTAACGTTGAGCATGCATCCAAAACACAAACTTAACGTCTAACAAATATATAACGCCAGAGAAGGTCAAACTAAACCACCATGGAACAAGGAGCAACACGGTCAGAACATGCACAGATCCAGAGTCAGCAGGAGAAGCACATTCATGGGTCATGCTGGAGGACATTCAACACGCTGCCTCAGTGTGAACGGACTGCTTCTGGATGTTTCCATCTCATTCACCAGAGACGTAATGACATCACAGCAGCGTAACAACAGTCCTGCTAGATGAACCTCATCCACTGTGTTTGTGAGACGGTCTGAGGATCGTCAGGAGGCTGATGAAGGTCTGACGAAGCGCTCGCTCTCTGTGAAACATGTTTGACCACAATCTCAAATAGTAAAGCTGACCGGTCTCTCCTCTACAGCTGGACAATAAAAGTGAGGAGCCACCGTTTCCTACGGCGGTGAATTAGGGGGCTAGTATTCTATGAAAAAAAACTAAAATTTCCATATTCTTTTTTTTCTTTCTTTTCTCCGTTATTTATTTACGCATTTATTTTTTTACCTACAATGGCCCTAATATGCCGCCGTAGTTTCCAGTATAGGCCGCGGTTACTGGATTCCCTCTCAGCGTAGGAAGAGGTACATCAGCACAAGTTATGTTCAGCTTTGGTGAATGAATTCTCTGAGCCACTAACCGATAACCAGCAACCTTCACTCCTTTAAGAACCTTTCACTGAATAAGATGACGTACGATCCTGAGAACTAAATACCAGGGGGAATAAACAATACAGGAAGAAAACAGAAAGACGTTCTGAGAGGTGACGGACTCACTCAGGCAGCTTCTAGCGCGTTAGAATATGACAATAGAACAGAAATAATTTAGTTTTACTTTTGTACGGCTCTTTGTAGGCGGACGTTTTACTGCTTCGCTTTCAGTCCACATTCAGTTCTAGCTTTCATTTGAATTCCTCTCGCTCTGCTTGTAGATGTGACCCTCAAATGAAATGCATGTGAGATGACTGCCTCTCTCTGAAGGGTGTAAATGATGAAGATCTTGGGAGGAGGTCAGAGCAGATTTAGAGCTCTGCTGTTGGCCTGTTGGCCTTTAACTGACATGTTGCTCTCTGCTTCATTAGCGAGCTCTTAACGGGTTAGTTACTTTAAAGTTGAGGATAGATGTGAACATTAAATGAAAAACTAAAGATAAACAAATCTCCTTTAATTATTAACCTCTTCCGCTCTTTGATGTCCATGTTCAAAGGGGTCCCTTGACCTCTGACCTCCAGATGTGTGAATGTAAATGGGTTCTATGGGTACCCACGAGTCTCCCCTTTACAGACATGCCCACATACATTTCTGAGGCCTCTTTGGAACATTAGGACTCTCTGATACGTCCCAACGATGCAAACACCAAACAGTCACTTTATGCACCAACTTGCCAAACACATCTCAGGTTTACATCGTCTCAAACCGGGATGCTTCCTGTCCTCTCCGACTGCATGCTCCATGCACACTTTACACACAAACCTGAGAGTCCTGTTCATGCATTTTAACACTCGTTATAACGGCACTGAACAGGAGTTCACGTCAATGGAAGACAGAACCTGCCAAAATCAATTAATAAAATAATGAATAAATAGATGACTCGACAAATAAATAAATGTCAAAATATAGCAAATATAATATTAAAAATAAATGCAGCCATTAGGTAATTGATAAAATGTGACATAAATTTATATTTCTCTTTACATTTAATCTTTATTTATTTATCTTTGTATTAATACCCTTATTTATTTACTTTTTTGTGTTTCCCTTTTATTTATAATGAATTTATGTTTTATTAATTTTTAAATGTATTTATTTCTGCATTTATTTTTTATTTCTTCATTTATTTTTGCACTTCTTTTTTATTTATTTTTAAATGTGTGTATTTACGTATTAATTTATTCATTCTTTATTTATTCATCTTTGTATTAATGCCCTTGTTCATTTACTCTTCTGTTTAATTTTCTCTATTATTTATTTATATATTATCTTTATTCATTATTACATTTATTTATTTATCTTTATTTATTATTAAATTTATTTATTTTTGAATTTATTTGTATTTATTTATTTTGCACAATTTCTATTCATTGTATATTGTTTTAAATGTATTTATTTATTTATTCTTTATTTATTTATCTTTGTATTAATCTCTTTATTTATTTACTATTCTGTTTAATTTCCCCTTTTATTTATTTATGCATTTATTTTTTATTAATTTTTAAATTGATTTATTTTTGCACTTCTTTTTTATTTATTTTTCGATGTGTGTGTTTTATTCATTTATTTATTTATTCTGCATTTATTCATTTTTGTATAAATTCCCTTATTTATTTACTCTTTTGTTTATTATTCCTTTTTTATTTATTTATGGAGTTATTTTTTGTTGATTTTTCAATGTATTTTTTTATTTTCACATGTATTTTTATTTATTAAGTTTTGCACTTATTTTATTATTTATTTTATTTTATTTTAAATGTATGTATTTATTTATGCATTTATTCGTTTATTTATTTTTGTATTAATACCCTTATTTATTTACTCTTCTGTTAAATTTTCCCTTTTATTTATTCATGTATTTGTTTTCATAAATTTGTAACTTTATTTATTTTTGCACTTATTTTTCTATTTATTTTGAAATGCATGTATTTCTGCATTTATTTATTTATTTATGCAAGATTTCCTTTTGCATTTCAACCCTTATTTATTTATTCATTCTTTTCTTTATGCATTTCTACCTCATTATGCAAATGAGGGAGAGACAATCAATACAAAGATAAATACATAGAAATATCAATTTATGTCACATTTGATCAATTAATGGCTACATTTGTTTTTAAAATAATTGTTGCTATATTTAATGACATATTTATTTATTTATCAAGTCATTTATTTATTTGTTCATTTATTTTTTATTTTGGCAGGCTCCGTCCTCCGTATACGTCAGGTCTCGTGTGATATGTACCGTACATCTCCCACCGACAGAGTGAGAATGATGCGTCATGTATTTAACCGCAGTTCTGTGAAGGAGGAGAGGATCTACAGCGGTGGACGTCACGCTGAGCGTGACGGAGCTCAGTGAAGGTCGTACTGAGGGCAAACAGACGGCGTCTGTGATATCAATTTGCTGAGCTGATCCTCCTTCCTTTACTCCACTGAACTGAGATTAAATACATTATTTATCAGAACTGATAACAATCATCATCATCAATAACACGTTCAACAACAGCACATCTCTTTCATCGACCTGTGTGTGTGTGTGTGTGTGTGTGTGTGTGTGTGTGTGTGTGTCCATGCTCATGAACACACGTGCACATCTCCGTCTCTCACCTCTGACCGTGCGTCGCCATGTCGATGGCTCGTCTCACCGGTACGGGGGACCCTCCCTCCGTGACACACAGCACCTCCATGGACTTCCTCTCCGGTCTCCGCTTACCGTGACGGCTCAGCATGGGCGAGTCCACCCGCTTCCTGGGTGGGTCTGCTGAGCAGAGCCAGGGGTCAAAGGTCAATGAATGGGATCACACACAAGGGACAAAAGCTAGTCACAAAACCAAATCGATAAAAGTCAGCTTGGCTTTTTTGTCTGGACCGCAGAGGGGCGGCCCTACAAACGCAGACGTCTGTCACTGAGTGATGACGATACGCGATTGGTCGGCTGATTGTTGGAGTTTCCTCATTGGCTGTTGCTCTCTCAAAATAAAAAGGCGGGAACAGCCTTTTGTTTACGTTTTCGGGGAGGAGGGCGCGTCAGCGGTTGCGAGCGGGTACACGGCTAGAAAGGATCCATCTGGTGAAAATATGACGTCACGTTCTCGTTGTAATCGGAGCGACTCAGAGGGGGTCGGGATCCCGAGGCCGGCAAACAGCTGAGGCTGATGGGAATGTGTCTCAGGTATTTGGTCATACAGAATCGTGTCCTAAATGGATTAATAACAAGCGTCTCTCATCTGTAGCCGGACTGGATTGGCCTACCTATTTCGCTGCGTGGCGGCAGGTTCTGGTCCTCGTGGCTCGGATACCTCTCCTTGCGGTCCAGCAGCAGGAAGTAGATCATCTTCTCCTGGTTTTCTCTGGAGCGAGAGAAGACGAATGCTCGTTGGTTAACAGCTGGACAGTGAGATGCTCCATTATCACGAGACATTTTAAATAGAAGAATTCATCAAACTGACAACTTCTCTCTTCCGTCTCATATATTTCTCCGCTCCCTCTCCCTTTAATCTGCTCTCCCTCCACCCTTCCTCCTCCTTCCTCCTCCTTCCTCCTCCTCACTCACTCTTCAGACAGCAGGTCTTTGGTCAGCTTGTCCTTGTCTCTGAAGCAGCCCAGAGAGTGCATGCTCTCCAGGACGTCGGGGTCGATGTCCTCGGCCGCTGCCAGCGTCCTGATGGCCACCTTCCTGGGGACGGGCTGCTCCGGCTCCGGCTCGTTCTTTCCAGCTCTGCATCACAAACACAGACAGCTGAGCTCAGACGGTCTGAGGGCACAAACTAGAAGACTTATAGTGTGTCACCTCCACTGATGAGGACATGCATTCAGAAACAGGAGGATATACTCACAGGTACCACGTATGCTTCTGGATCTGCTCCAACTGGAACACAAATCACAGGAAATAAACATGAATGACTCTTTTTATAGAAGCAAAACCAACAAGATGGTTGCGTTTACAAGTCGTTGTTACCGCTTTTATTGTGGTAGTCTGAGTAACGTGACGTCATATCAGTTCCGTATCCGTCAGCCAAAACAAACCTCAGAGAGTCTAAACCGTTGGAGGGTCGTCGTGGATACGACCTGCACCCTCCATGTTAAATCCAGCGTGGTAAACACTACACATCCAGGAAAGGATGGAAACACTTTGGGTTTCATACGTTGACAGGAAAAGCAGAGCTACACAGAGCAGAGCTAAAGCTGCATGCAGTCAGAACAAAGGCTGAAAAAAGTCAGAAAAAAAGCCGAAATATGTCTGAAATTTAAAAAACAAAAAGGCTGAAATATGGTCGAAAAAAAGTCGAAAAATGCCAAAGTATGTCCGAAATAATGGGTCAAATGGGCCGACGCTACGACTGTAGAGCACCCAGATACTGACATTTGTGTTCTCTGGATTGAAACGGCCCCGATGGAGCTGACCATGGATGGATAAAGAGAACGGAGCTGACGGGAGAGCTAGAGACCACCTTGGAGAAGTTAGAGGAAGTAGACACGTCCGCTTTTCAAAATAAGACGTTAACAAAGGGAACTGTAGATACTAAATACATCTATGGAAATCAGATTGATGGATTATATTCACCAGAAGTATAAAACATTACATGTCCCTTATAAATTCAAAAGAAAATCCCACTAATCTGAGAGGGAAATGTCTTTATTCTTTGGTTTCTGGGTTGCTGGATAATCAATGATCCTGATATATTTGACTTCAGGACGTCTCTGACTACATACAGGCTGAAGATCAAACATTGTTACTGGATTAATTTAGAGATTTAACAAAGTAAAAGTCCCTAGAAGTGGATGATTCATCTTTTTCCGATGGTCTAGTGGTAAAACGTTAACAATAATCACAATAACTCTTAATATCGAATCGCAATATTTATTGAATCCGGAGATATGCGTATCGTCCCAAACCTAGTTTTTACATCTATGATGTCACAGATTGCTCCAAACCAACCGCTCAACTAACTGCAGACGAAACCCAAGTGAAAGCACATTATGTAAACACACTCTTCTGTTATTTCTGTTTCTATTCTGAGCCGTAACAAACCCTGAGCCCTTTAGTCTGAGATGAAAAGATGTGATGCAGAGCGCGGAAGCTGCAGGGCCGGTTCACGGTGCAGCTCTGCTAAATGTAGCCTGAGCTGGGCGGTCCCTACGGCAACCGCCCAGACGGTACAGATGGAAAGACAGGAAGAGTCTACCGATGTGAAGATGTGAGCGCTCTCCCGTCCTGCAGCCCGGCGCCGGGCTGAGGAGCGGCGAGGTGAGGAGGGTAGCTTACCGTGAGCCTCTTGCCGGCGTCCACCTCGATCATACCGCGCAGCAGGTTCTGACAGTCTGGAGGGATGAAGTGAGGCATGTGGAAAACTCCCAGCTTCACCTTCTCCAGGAGATTCCTCAGGTTGTCGTCGTCGAACGGCAAGGCGCCCTGGAGGAAGAGGAAGAGGAAGAGGAAGAGGAGGAAACACCATCACCTTGCTGGTCACTGTTTACCTGGAGGACTAGTTCTAGATTCTACTCACACTTCAGTGACTCTAACACATCACCAGGATGTTTAATGTCACAGCAGTCTGTATGTGTACCGACTACTTGTGGTATAATATAAAACTAGAGAACCTGATGAATCCATCGGTACCAACCACGTCAGACCAGCTGGTCATGAAGGAGGTTAAATAACGCTCCAAACTTACGCTACATTTTGGCGTCAGCGTTGTGGTTTCTGCCAGAAGCCGTCATAAATTGACTTTTTATCCGTTTTAAGCCTCATTTTCACGACACACTTTTTAGCTCTAGGTGGTTTTTAACCAGATGAAGGATTTCAGTCACTGGACGTCTGGATCTGAAGTTATCACGGAAACAAGCTGAGCAAACGTTAGCGTCAGCTCGGCTCTCAGCTCCTCCGGGACGTCCTGCGTCCGCCGAACAGCGTCGTAGAAACACTGATTTTTAACGTGAAGCTGCTTCATTTAGCGGGTCTGTTTGATCTGGAGAGGAGGAGACCTCTGTGGTAAAAACCTCCTGATCGATGAACACTGAAGGAATCCTAACCGAGAGAAGCTGACTGACATGAAGACAACAACTCCCGTTGTCCCACGCTGCTTCACCACCTCACCTAACGACGTCTGTGCTCTTGTTTTGATTGAGAACTGCAGAAAATTACAAATACATGCGTTTAACAAGGACCAAAGTGTTCCTTTCTGATGGTGGTAGTAGAGGAAAGGTCACAGAAACCAAACAGCTGGGAGATCTGAAAACATCAGATGATACAGCAGACGGGCAGCGGCGTCCCCCCGTCGCCATGGAAACGTCCCGTCAGGTGTTCGCTGACAGATAACGTGGAAGCGGTGTGCGAGAGCCATCAGTCATCAGTCAGTCAGTGATGATGAAGCAGTTTGTGCATCGCTGCCAGCCCGCTCGGCCTGCTCGGCCTCTGCCCCCTCTGCTCTCCAGCTGGGGGAGCGGAGGCTCAGCGGCGTGATGACGGATAGCGTTTCCTCCTCGTTGAGAAGGAGCGGGACGACGCAGCCAGATGGCGGCTGACACTGCGTGGGTTAATGGAAACAACACAAGAGGAGAGATTCATCTCCACGCGATGACGGCGCGTTATTAAGTGCTCCATCTTAATCAAGAGAAGAAGACGCGTCGTAGTGCACAAACAAACAGTCGTTTAGCTGCTGCTCACTCGTCTCTGTCTCTTTATAGAAAGCCTTTGTTATGTGATGTTTGGGAGCGACACGGCAGACTGAAGGACTCCAGGCTCTGGTCTCTGATTCACACTGAGCAGAACGGAGGAAAGTGGAGGTAAACTTCCCAGCATGCATTTCCTCTGCATCCTACAGACCAGGTCAAATTCAACATCCTCTCCAGGAGAGCTCATCTGGTCTCTGTCTGCTGGTGATCATGGTGTGTTGGGTCACATACCGCCGCCTTGGCGTCACTTTAGGATCAGGCAACAGAACCACTGTAGTTCGGTTTAGGAAAGGACTTAAAACTACTAAAACTGAACGTTGTGAACACGAGATATGAAAGAACAGCTGATTGTAACGTGACGAACAGGACATGAGCAGCGGTCTCCTGGAAGAAAGCCTGGTGTTCGTTGGACCCGCCCGGTGCGTCTCGTTTGCTCTTTAAACTACGTCACGACACACTTTCTCTGAGCGTTTACTGTTGCCGGGATGAGTGTACATTATACTTAAAGGCAGGTTTGACGATGTTCTCCAGTCTACACTATCTGTGCTATTGGTTGAAATGATCTTTACACCCCGACAGCGATCCGCTACTGATGAGCTCTGAAAAAGGACCAGAAAAGAGCCGTCATCTGTAGCTGCTGTAATCCTGTAAAACGGCTACCAGACCGGCCGAACCAGAACAGGAACATCGACCGGCCGCCAGCAAGATGTTCACCACGTTACAGCAGCCACTCTTTGGCTTCCGTATAAAGCAGATGTTTGTAGAGAGAGCTGCAGGGATGACGTATTGTTGTAGTTCAACAGGAAGTGATCATCTCCCTGGTTCCCTCCACTAACAGGAAGTGGTCATCTCCCTGGTTCCCTCCACTAACAGGAAGTGATCATCTCCCTGGTTCCCTTCACTAACAGGAAGTGGTCATCTCTCTGGTTCCCTCCACTAACAGGAAGTGATCATCTCTGGTTCCCTCCACTAACAGGAAGTGATCATCTCTCTGGTTCCCTCCACTAACAGGA
>CAKAOI010045058.1:19434-87199 GCA_916701655.1 Sebastiscus albofasciatus | reverse complement strand
TTCACATAATGATTCCATCAGCTCTCAGATATGTAGGACAGTTTGTGATTGGGTGCCAAGCGGCGCCCACTAGACCACATTGTAGTGCTAAATAAATGCTGGACACGCAGACGCCGGACTGGTAATCCTCTCGTGGCGCAACATTAAATGTGTCTGTTTATTTGCCAAAACAAAAGCTCTCAGCGTGTGTAAACATTGCATTCACAGTAACACAGCCACAGTAAGCACTCACCCCAGTTATGATAAACCTGATTAAGACACCGAGGCCAAGGCAATAATAGGAGGGATTTACCACTAGCAGCTGAGATAATGAGGCGGGTATACATTTCTCTCCAGTCATTGTGGGCTCCCGCAGGCTGTGTAAGCTCACTTTTCATGGAAATAGTGAGGATGTTGTATTATCGCAGGTACAGCGATATTTATGAGTGGCGATATGGAGATGGATATAAACAGCTTATCCCAACCCCGGATGTGCGCTATTATCTGGGAGACACTGTGCACGGAGACAAACTCATTATATGTGTGAGAGAGATTGTGTGAACATCTTGCAGTGTACTGTAAGTCTCGGCAGTCTCCCTAACCTTTTCTATTTCTGTCTCCGTGGATTTTATGAACACGACTATGTGTGCTCTTGGCTAACATTACTTGTGTTCCTCCTCCTCCAGGTTCTGCGAGGTGGCCAAGGAGAACGGCATGGACATCTTCCGCGTGTTCGATTCCCTGAACTACCTGCCAAACATGCTGCTGGGCATGGAGGCTGCCGGAGCGGCAGGTGGCGTAGTGGAGGCTGCCATCTCGTACACGGGCGACGTCTCCGACCCGATGAGGCAGAAGTACTCTCTGGACTACTACGTGAACCTGGCCGACGAGCTGGTCAAAGCCGGAACCCACATCCTCTGCATCAAGGTGAGGAACTAAAAATGGGATCTTAGTGTTTTTAGTGAGAGTTGTTTGAGGCTAAGTGTTCTACAATAAGCCAATGTTTTCCTTCCCTCTGATCATCTAAATATTTTGGCACTTATTGTTTGCTTCTGTGTGGAAATCCCTGCCCATCTGCCACCGGAATAACATAGAACCAGCTGGAAAGAGTCTTTGAAAGTACTTTTTCACTCAGGCTTGTATATGCAGTCTTTTACACATGTATTTCATCATAATCACAGCCTACTCTAACCACCAGCTAAACTTTGGCCCTGTATAAGTAGTCTAGTAAGTATAAGTAGCATTTGGATGCCAACTTTCTTGTATTCGGTTGATTTAAGCAGTGAAACGCCATTGGCTTGGCTTTAAATTGACTTGATGAAATTCCTGATGCAATTACCATTATTTAATCATGTAAGCAAGCTGCCGTGTGTGGCTACTTGTACTGCAACAACTACCACTACTACTTCTATGTATTTTACAATTGTCACTTTTGGTGCTACTTTGACTGAAATGCCAGAATGTTAGGGTTGTTCAGCTAAATACAAAAAAACGATTATCCATAGTTAATCACGATTAATCGCACATTTTTTATATGTTCAAAATGTGCCTTAAAGGGAGATTTGTCAAGTATTTAATACTCTTATCAACATGGGAGTGGGAAAATATGCTTGCTTTATGTGAATGTATGTATATATTTATTATTGGAAATCATTAACAACACAAAATATTGTCCAGAAACCCTCACAGGTACTGCATTTAGCATAAAAAATGTGCTCAAATCATAACATGGCCCAACAGGCAACAGCTGTCAGTGTGTCAGTGTGCTGACTTGACTATGACTTGCCCCCAAAACTGCATGTGATTATCATAAAGTGGGCATGTCTGTAAAAGGGAGACTCGTGGGTACCCATAGAACCCATTTTCATTCACATACCTTGAGGTCAGAGGTCAAGGGACCCCTTTGAAAATGACCATGCTAGTTTTTCCTCACCAAAATTTATCGTAAGTTTTGAGCGTTATTTATCCTCCTCCACAACAAGCTAGTATGACATGGTTGGTACCAATGGATTCATTAGGTTTTCTAGTTTCTTATGATGTATCTTCACTCTAGCTTTAAAACTGAGCCTACTGCATCCTAAAAATAGCAAGTTGCGTTAATGCATTAAAAAAATGAGTGGCGTTACAGCCCTAGTTCTAAGTTATGAAGACATCAGATGTATGTTTCCCTGATCTGTGTTAGAAACGGGTCCCAGATCTCTGTATGTCCATTTTCCCCTCTTATTCTGTGTATCAGTTGTTCATAAGAGGCACATTCTGATAGGGCTGTGAACCACTCAGAGTAGGTCAGGTTGTTCCCCCACGTCCAGTGCCTCAGTCTGACCCTCTTAGCTGTAGTGAGAGCAACCAGCCGCTGGGCATTCTTCCCACCTATTCTCTCATTTCCTTTTAGGCTATTCAAGAGTCATAGAGCAGGGTAATTCAGCCTGTTACTAATCTTTTCCATGACCCTCTTCCAATAGGTGGCTAGGCTAGGATAATTGAGGAACATATGGACAATATCCCCTTGTTCCATTTGGCATCAGCAGCAGAGGTGCGAATGACTCAGTCCTGCCCTACTCATTCTCACAGGTGTCCAGTAGAGCCTGTTGAGTATTTTAAATCGAATAAGTTTAGACCTGACATCTCTCATTGGATGAACACAGCCGAAGTTTTTCCGACTCGCTCCCATTGAAACGACTTGTATATTTGAGCCGCTTATCTAAATGAATAGACTGATAATACTCACATTGAATTAATTTCTTTATTCAAGCATGACAGAATATTTTCAAACGTGAAATGATAAACTCCCGCTCTACCGCGGCGCGAACCATCACACACACAGCAGTGGCAATCTCATAAAAGGCTCGCGCAGCTAATGAGGTTAACTTTTAAAAGAGGAAATGAGCATGAATTATAACTTCATGGAGCGCAATGATCACCAAAGGGAGCGCAACTAAACATCTAAGCTCTGTCTGTGAATTTTCTGTTAATATCAATTAAGCTTCATACATTATAATCATCCTCACAGGAGTGAGTCTGTGTAAAACCTCCACTTTTGTCATTATTTTATTATCAGTTATCATTTTCCAGTGCATATTGAGTGGTTTTTTAGCAACTCTTTTGTGCACTTGTGTTGAATTATCGAAACATATTTTCAGGAAGAAGATTTGAGTTGAATGATTCGTGCCAGACTTCCTATTTCATTTTTTCTTCAACCCTTTTATCCTCCTCCTCCCTTCATCTCCTCCTCAATCTCTCTGTATTACCAGGATATGGCCGGCCTGCTGAAGCCAGAGGCCAGTAAGCTTCTGATCGGCTCTCTGAGAGACCGCTTCCCAGATGTACCCATCCATGTGCACACACACGACACAGCTGGGGCCGGTGTCGCCGCCATGCTGGCTTGTGCTGAGGCCGGAGCTGACGTAGTGGATGTGGCTGTGAGTATTCATCACGTTTGTTTTCTACAGATGCCACGTGTTACTAACAGACAAGGTTGCTTTGGATGTCTTCATAATAAAGTTTTATGTTATGTATGTGTATATAAAACATTACTTTAAAAGCCTCTGAGAGGTTTTGGATGTTTATTCATCAACATAAAACAATTTAATAATCGTCTAATTTCTACTTATTTATAAAAGTTATGGAAAGTGAGAAGTGCCTGCCATGTTACTTACCAGTACCACTATAGAGAGGCCCGTCCCTTCCGGTGGACCCCATGTGTGACTTTATTGACTTGCAAAATTATCTTTTAAATTGACAAACATCATATGTGTAATACATGGTGCAATTCAGACCAGGGACCAATCAGCGTCCTGTGAGGAGCTACTGGTAGCTAGGGGGCGTGGCTTAGGTCGACACAACGCGGAGCGACTGTTCATTCTAAACAACTGGCGGCTACTGAAGAGGTTAGCGTAGATGCTGCAAATAGCATCAGTTATATCAGAACTGGAGAGTATTTCTTCATTGAACGAAGAGCAAAGAACGACATTGCAGGCGATGTTTTCGCTCTTCTCCCGACTGGCTTCGGCAAGAGTTTGATTGACAGATGGTTCATCCACTCACCTGCCAAGTATTTTTTTTTTTAAAAGTGCCTGCCCTTTTCCAAACAGTTTCCAATGATGGCTGCTCAGATGTACAGTCAACTGAAATTATTTCGAGGTCTAGGTCCACCCACAGGTTATCCTAACATCTCAAACAAACATTTTCTACCAGTTGCTGCGAGTTGTTTGCATTGTGAAATGTCACTGAAACAATGATGGAACAACTGTTGAAGCCAGGAATTTTTCTCTTACTGTGTTCACTGACGCATGATGCCTGCATTGGAAGTTTCATTAAAACAATTGGCTGCTATTTGCAGTTTTTTGGCTGTTCTGCTGTTCAGGTTTTTGTAGCATTCTATGAAAGAAACAACTGTCCAGTAGTACTTATCGGTCGTTTTGGTCTTAGTCGACTAACATTTCTTTAATCGATTTGTTTTTTATGCTTTTTTCATGCTGAATTTCCAAGAAACATATGAGCACATCTCTAAAACACAAGATTTAAAGTGGTGCTTTTGTGTGATTATTTCTAGGAAAACTCACAAAGCTGTCGATTAAATCAACTAATCGGTTAATCTACAAGGGATTTCTTTGGTCAAGGACAGCCCCAGTATCGGTCCCATTGGTTTACTTGGTTGAACTTTGTCTTTTTACTCTGTCAAGATATAAAACATTTATGCTGAAATACACAAATAAAATGCAGGGAAGATATCCAAGACCTAAAGTCCCTTTTGATGGGTAATTGCTAGTTTTGTGCTTTCTTCCAATAAATCCGTATATAAAACTTATATGCATACATTTTGGATAAATGTACACAAATGTGCACACAGATTTGCTTTTGCTTCATGTATATAAAGTCTAGGCTGTGGACCCACATAACACACTTTTACAATGATGAAGGCTTTCAGTCCAACAGGATTCATATTGAATGTCACTCTCTAGGTCGACTCTATGGCCGGGATGACCTCTCAGCCCAGCATGGGAGCCATGGTGGCCTGCGCCAAGGGGACCAAACTCGACACCGGTAAGTGACATGCTCATGTTTGTTTCAAAAGTATTGCAAGGTCTCTCAGAGGAAAGGATTTGTATTTGATGCATTTTTGGGAGGGCATGGGGGACACTAGGAAATGTTATTTTGTTATTCTCATCAGTTTAATTTAATCGTAAAGAACAGACTGGAAAGAATACGTTGGAACAAACACCTTCAAATATTCACTGTGAAAAAATTTAATACTAAAGTTGATCAATTCCCACAACAACACCACACAAAGCCTTTATTGCAGTAGCTAGCTGTTAATGAGACAGAACATCTCTTAGATCACCAGTCTTGCTCAGAGATTATTTCTTAGTGTCTCTCTGAGCCTCTACTGCTTTACATGAGAGGGGAAAAAAATCAATCAACTAATCAATAAATGACAGAGCGCATCACTAATTATGGCCCTCACTCAGTCAGAAAAAGGCCGACGCATTCTGCTCAGTGATAATGTACACAGCCAATTATGGGAGGAGGATGGAAGCGGGAGGCAGGCAGACCAAAAGAAAAGAGGCCGACCTGGTCAATAAAAGCAAAACATTCTTGATCCATGACATGATGAACATTTTCAGATAGTTGTGTGTGGAAGGTGAGAGTTATCAGCAGATCCGTTTGATGCTTGGTTGTAGCCACGAATAAAGTGGCCTTATATTCATCATGGAATGCTACAAAACTACGTTGACTAATGAGCAGCTCCCCCTCAAGCATTTAAGGGTTAAAGGCATTTTCCCAAGGCATCCTTGACATGGCTGTTTGCTTCTCCAACCCACGTTCTGCCAGCTCCTATCAGAGATCTTCCAGTCACACTCTGGACCACCACAGCTTTATTCTATCATCACAGGAGGTCTTACAGATAAGTGAAGGATGGATTTATAATATTCCCCTTCGGGTTTGCTGTTGTCCGGTGTGTTTTGCTCGATGTAATCTTCACGGACTGTGAGAAATCTGGAGCCTCTCCCACCTCTGATAGCTGCCCGGAGTCAGTGACCTCAGCCTCCCACAGCAATGTGTGCACAGCGTAAAAGATATTAAAGCAGCCAGTCGAAGAACTGCTGTTAGAAATTAAAGGAACATGAAACGGGCTAGAGGAATTAAAACTGATGTGAAGTTTGCTGCTTAGTTATGTAGAGTAATGCTATTGGGAAAACCGACTCGGCTCTGCTAACTAGATCTGATAGCTCATTTCCATTACTCAGAAATCGCAAAAGCCTCGCTAATTTTGTTCACACTACATAGCTAATGTACAGTCTGCTGCTGTAGTGCAGGGTACTATCAACATTATAAGCTGTTTGTTACCATCTAAATGATTTATTTAATGGATAATTTGGTGCATGCCAAGTCCTGCTTGTGTTCTGCTCTGATGATGTAGGTACAGACAGCTTCCTGCCTCTGGGCATCAGAGAGACATTATTTCCCATCAGCCATCAGCTCGGTTTTTGATAACCATGTGGTCTTCAGAGAAAACCCTCACTAATGCCTATCAATTACTGGTTGTGTCCCATGGTGAAATGATTAGCTTTGATGCTAGTATTCTGTAGTGCAGAACGATCAGTCTGCAGGGAAATTCATCCCCACATTTGCTTTACACCCTCTGCATGTTTATTGATGCGTTCTCATAGAAGCAATTTCACATGGTCCTGTCATAGATGGGATACTTGTTGTCCGTTAGTGTCAAATCACTGTGAAACTGAGCACGCTGTGTTAGCAAGCTGACACATACTGCTGTTTGAAAAGCACATGCTTTACCTTTAAGACCATTTGTGTATCTTTGAGTAAAATCCACCTTAAAAACTGTTTAAATAGTAACTTAATACCAGACTGATGTCATGAAGTGTGGTAACCACACCCACCGGTGATGTCATAATGTCTTGACACACCCTGGAGTACACTTTTACATCACTGCAGCCAACACATCCTCACTCCCAACTCGTCAAATACCGAAGATTGGTCAGTGGCTCTACGCTTCAAATTATGACGCCCTAAATACCTCTCTAGTGTCTGTTTTTGAAATGTCAGGGACTGCATGTCAGTTTGTCAGTTTCCGCTCATTACATGCATAGTGTCTTTTCGAAATATACTTCCAACTAAGGGTGTCATGAGAACCGATACTTTGGTACCAAGTCGATGCCAAAATTCAGAAAATGTGACGGTACACGGTTTCTACAGTAACGCAGGTACCGTAGTTACCGCGGGGCTTGAGACTTGCGGCATCACAAATCCAAAAGGTTGTAGTAAACTCACTATGCTACATTGTGAACAACAAATCTGTGTTGAAATCGGCAGAAGGAAAGCTAGCTAACGTTAGCTGTTAGCAGCCGGTGGGCAGCACAGTTCTGCAGAGCTAACCGCTAACGTTAAGCGAGGTTGCATTGAGTGTAATTATGATACGTTCAAGCTCTATTCAGTAAAACTTTTTAGGCAAAGGTAAATTCCAACATTATCATCATGTGTTCAAATGTAATCTTGGAAGGTTTAGTTTTTGCCGAGAAACTTGAATAAATGCAGTTGTTTTCACAGCAATATGAAATAGATATTAGAGATATTAAGACATGTTTAACTTCCTAATACTAGCTTTAAGTGTTTATTGTTTTCTGGTATCATGACAGCCCTACTTCCAACGTAGGTTTGCTTAGTTTTTAGGTTTACTTTCGCAACAAAACCACTTGGTTAGGTTTAGGCATCAAAAGTACTTGGTTAGGCTTAGGAAAAGATCGCGGTTTGGGTTAGAATAATATTTAAATTGCTATAAATTGCTTTTTGTTTTACGTAAAATAAATACGCTAGTGCGTTACGTACCAAAAGTAAGGTCAAATGCATCAACATTGGCTTGGTTTCACATGGGAGAGTCCCGTGTTTATCAGTTGCTCTGACCGTCAAATACAGATGCGGATGAGTTTACATTGGAGTTAGTTGAAAGCCTGGTGTGTCTCATACAGACACTAAAGGGAGCACCGGTGCGTCGGTAACAGATCCCGAGGGGCGCTGACCAAGCTTTGGTATTTGCAGAGTAGGGGGTGAGAACGGGTTACTGCAGCAAGGTGAAAAGTTAAACCACTGGTCAACAAAAACAAGCTTTTCAGCAGGTGTTGAGTTGCTCTCTAAAAAAAAAGACAATGCTTGTTCTATTTCTGGGTCAGTGTAGCTGTGAGGACTTAATTTCCATGGATGAGTGGCCAACTAGACAGCATGATGTCACATTCATATTCGCAGTGCCACTACAGCGGTGTTGTAAAGCACAGGATGACAGTAGACATCAGTGTTGTTAGTCTCTCAGGGCATCCTTCAAAGTGAATGGCTTTCTTTTCTAGGCTCATTGTTAAGTACGGCTGCAGGAACAATCATACAGTGAGAAATCTGTCGTAGGAGTGGAAGCAAATTCTGTAATAGTCCATAAAGCAACACAGCAACAGAGCCATTAAGACATGCTGTGTTTTTGAGTACGCTGTGTGACTTTGAAAAGGAAAACGACTTCACCGCCGCTCTCTCCGTCTACACGCTTAACCCAAAGCTGAGCGCAACAGGTTCACATCCATTCTCTCAAGCTGGCAAATGTAGGAAATAAGTAGGAAACATCAGAGGGAGAGAAAGTCTCTCGTCATTTAGACACAAAGTTAGTGACAGAATATCAATTTGTGAGCATACAGTTCCAAGAAGAAAAAATAAGTAGAGAGGGAGAGAAAGACAAGGTCATTACTCAACAGCGAGAGGTTTTCAAGTGTGTCAGTTTATTCATGGAATTTCAATTTGCCTCACTTGAGACTCAGATTGGGATGCAGAATGTCTCCCACACACACACTCACACACACATGTGTGCATACTTATAGTGTATCCCGATGTGACCTTGGTGCATGCATTATGCATACACATGCAGACAAACTTCTTCTCACTTCCAAATTCTTTTCCTACCTGTCACTTTGTGCTCGTCTGTTCTTTTCATCTCTGCCTATGCGTCTCTCCCCCCACCTTCCATCTCCGTTTGCCTAGCTCACTACTTTTGCAATCAAGCACACTTAGATACTTCTATACCTCTCCTGACCTTAGTCTGTTTACTGCTTTCCCTCACTCCCTCCCGTCTTCCTGCCATCTCTGTTACAAAGCAGTAATCAGCGCTGTGCAGTGCGCTCTGCCTTTTCCCTATCACCCCCGCTTCTTTCACATCGCCTCTCCCTCCTCCTCCTCCCTCCCTCTCACTCAGCGACAAAGCAATTAACAGCACTTTACATGCCTATTTCACTCCCTCACTCTTTGCTCTTTCCCTTCCACTCCCCTCAGTGTCTCCCACAATATCTCTTTGTCCTGAAAGAAACGGCGAAAAAACAGCGCTTCTCTGGTTAAGTCGTTTGTCTTTTAAGCTGTCAGTTTATTTATTCAGTCAGCCACTGTGTGCCCGCACGCACACTTTTAAAAGTCATGCATATTCACGAGCACTCCCGTAGTTGAATGATGACACACATTAAATTGGTCCTTGTGTTTATTTGACACAGCATTTACTGGCTTTTTCTCATGCATCATGCATGGATTTAATTGACGAGGAATTTTCAGCTGCCATAACAATGCAGCGGTCTGAGATGTAGCTGTCATCGGACACACAGAAGACTGTACACACACCACACAAAGCATAGATACTACTATGTGTACTGTAAGCGACAGTGAGGCAGGTGAGCCAACACATTTAGCTTCTTCTTCTCTCCCTTTCTTCACCTGTCTGCGTTTTTTTTCTCCCTGAATCTTCTCATGCTCATCTGTCTTCATCTTTGTGTCTTGGTTACCTCTCATCGTCTCATCAACTACAAACTGTGTGGGTGTTGGTGTGGTAGTGTGTGTGTGTGGCTGGCTGTGTTTCTACAACATCTGCGATGCTGTAAAGAATGTGTATACACGTTTATGAACGCAAATATGCGCGCGTCTCTGTCTGTTTATCTCCCGCATTAGTGAGTTTGTGCTGCTAATGAGTTGTATATTGATGGCACTTTGTCACTGCCAAGCAGCCATCTCAATGACTGATATACGTGCGTGCACATGCTCGTGTGCCTGGTGTACGTATACGTGGCGCGGCGGTGTGGTGATTGATGATTTTGGGAGCGTGAGCAGCGGTCCAGAAAAAACAATGCTGTATTTACCTCCAGCGTGATTTAGCAAACGTCAGAAAACCACAACATTTGTAGCTGATCTCCATATTTATAGGATGCCGGGTGAAATAAACCTTCTAATCCCAGAAGGCAAGTTAGGTCATCACAAGAGCAGAAAAATGAAGATAAAAACAATGTTGTTGTGCTCGCTTTCCTCAGTACTATACCTTAGAAAAAGTATCAACACAACGATCTAAACATACTCAGTGACAAGAAAAAGCCATGCATTCAACCAATTACCGAAGTAAAATGCACTTGTTCTGCAGAAAAATGCCCCCTGTGACTGATATATGACATCATAACATAATATAACTGCAACGTTTTTTATCTAAAGACATTCTTAAGGTAATATCTCACAGTCTAATTTACAGTCCCATTAATTATTGCTGTGCGTCGTGGGGCAACGCAGCTCATGAGAGATATGAGGTGACTGCAGATCACTCTAAATAGAGCAGCAAGTGAGTTTGAAAAAGGAGTGCGTGAACTACATATTATAATGGGATGGCCCGCAGTAAGAGAGCATGTGAGACAACATTATATTGCATTGAGGGCAAACTGTTATTGGTATGTAGTAAACATCATGTTAACATAAGAATTAGAGATAAGAGATAAAACATTATATGCTGACAAAAATAAAAACTGAAAGGGAGGACGGACTTTCGTTTTCAGAACTGTTTTAAATTATTGAATTCATTACAATAACTCACTCAAGAATAGTCAGTAGTTTTGTAGAGTATTGGTGTTGTATGTGAGCATATGTATATAAATGTGTATGTATGCCAATGTATGTAGGTTGTAGGTGTGCGTTTTTGTATGCACGAATATTAGTGTACAAAATGTGTGTCAACAATTATGTGTTGAATTGTTTATGGATTATTATATGCTTAAATGTTGTTATTGTGAACTCTTGGAAGATTAGGCAATGAGCTAAAAGAAATCTAAACTAAATCAAATTCTAAGATTATGTGCATCAACGTGTCAGCAGTATTTTACTGTTGTAGCTATTCGAGGTGGTGCTAGTTTTAACTACTTTATAGTTTACAGGTAGTTTAGTCTGGTGGTTCCCAACCTAGGGGTAAAGCCCCTCCAAAGGGTCACCAGAGAAATCTGAGAGGTCATGAGATGATTAATGGGGTAGGTGAAAAAGTTTATGGCGTCGTTTTGAAAGCATCTTTAGAAGGGCTTTTGATGTGCGTCACTTGTGCATCTCATGGAACAGATACGCTTCCATTTCATCTTCTATTTTTCCCAAGGTTTTTTTTCTCGTAAATCTTATAACTTATAATTTCGCAAATTTTTTATTTTTTTCTTGTAAATTTGCCAATTTAATCTCAGAAAATTTTACCTACAATTGCCGTAACACACCGTCGTAGAAGATCGATACCAGTCTCATATCTGTCCGTTCAGTACGAAGCTGGAGCCCACAGCCTGTTAGCTTAGCTTAGCATTAGCGTTGTGAATCATTTTTATGCCAGTGTGGTGTTACATTTAATCTAGATTTACAAACTTTAAAATACACTGAAAGAGTCTATCTGTAATTTATTTGCAATTAAAGTAAATCCACTGTAAAACTCAACGACAATTTCCCCCCTAGCTTCTCTGTGCCAAGTTGATGTATTTTGCTCATTACCATGTCAGGCCAAATGTGGACAATGTCATGTTACATAGAGATATTTCCAGCACAGCCACAGCAGAGTTTTTTTGGTGTCTGTTACTGTCAATCAGAGAGCTGCAGTATGTCTTCTTTTTTAAAGAAACTTCATTTTACAGCTACATATTTGGTAGAAGCTTGCAAATATCTGTTTTTTCCACTAACTCAAAGCCATGAGTACATGAAATAGAAGTAGGAGGTGTTCAGCGGGTGTTGGAGGAAGGTGAAACTTGACCGGAGCTGACATTTGAGTCAACAGAGTATGCTGTCACGATGAACATGCCGTCACTTCCCCGTGTAAATTGAGGCTGTAATTTCACAATGGAAGCATAAATGAAAGCTACAAAATTGGTTCTCAAACAGAGAAGGAAATGGACCTAATTACTGACTGGCTTGGCAGGCAGCTGAATTTGAGGAGCAACAACATGCACATTAGTTTCACATTAATATCACAGTAGCTCCATTTCCCCGCCAAGATCACAGTGGAAGCACACAGACACTTTCTGGAGTACGTACTCGCTTTGAATCATGAAAATTCGAGCTTGTCACTCTGTTGTTGTGGATGTAACGAGCTAAGTTTGTCTCATTAACACGGTTGATTTTTTGTCACCATTAGCCAAAAGCTCAGTGTACTGCCATTCCTGTCATGGCATTAAAACTGATTTTTTTCCTTTCAAGGTAATCAGCTTTAGAACACCTTAACTGGCTGCAGCAGAATGTCATGAATATGAGCAACAGATGCTTTTTTTTAAGGATCACAAAATATCACAGGGACTTAATGAGTGCCAAAGGCGAGATGGAAATGTGCACTTCCAGGTTAATAAGTGCGCTTTACACTTTATCAACATGTTCTGGCCTGTAACCCATTTTAAGTCCCAATTTTTTACTGACTTAATGCAATCTTTAAGGGTTGTCAAAAAAAGTGAGCTCCTGGCAGATTAAAAATGTCTCTGTTGACATTTTGGTTTCTCCAAACTACATGTTTTTTGTCCAAACTGCATGTGATTATCATAAAGTGAATATGTTTTTAAAAGGGAGACTTGTGGGTACCCATAGATCCCATTTACATTCACATATCTTGAGGTCAGAGGTCAAGGGACCCCTTTGAAAATGGTCATGCTAGTCTCTCCTTGCCAAAGTTTAACATAAATTTGGAGCATTATTTCACCTCCTTTGCAGCAAGCTAGTATGACATGGTTGTTATGGAGAATCGATACAATATCACAACACATAATATCGCCATACTCATGTGTATTTATATTTTCGTGTATATATACCTACCTGATGAGCAGGACTTGTTCTGGTTGACAAAGTATTGTATCTTTTAAAAAAACAAAACTCGGTACACTGTCAAAACTGTGACAAGTTTCACACAGCAGTCTATTTTCATACATCAAAATCAACAGCATAAACCCAGCACTGTCACAATTTGCTAGCTGGCACAAGTTTTGAGACGATTAATTTGGATGAATGGCAGGTTGCCACATTAGCCTCCACAACAATTCCACTAACTTTTTTTTAGTGAATATCACATCAATGCCCACACAAAATAATCAGAGAATTACAGATTTTGGCTTTAAAGCTGAATTGGCAATGAGTCACAGAGAAATCTCAGCCAATACAGCATATGATTATAATCCCCCGTAATATATCTCCCCATATCCCGTGCTTTAGATTTACATTCTGAAAACACCAACATGTTTTTGTTGCCCCTTTTTTTTTTTTACATTGTTGTCTTCAAGCGAATAGCTCCGTTTCAAATGACATTAGATCAGTGTTTTCAAGTCTCATGAAAAGAAAATGTGCACGGGGACCATTAATTTGATGCTACTCTGCTCTGCTGCAGGCATTGCTCTGGAGAAGGTATTCGACTACAGCGAGTATTGGGAAGTAGCCAGAGGCCTGTACGCTCCATTCGACTGCACCGCCACCATGAAATCTGGCAACGCTGACGTCTACGAGAACGAGATACCCGGAGGACAATACACCAACCTTCACTTCCAGGTACAGTAAGCTATTCTGGCCTCTTTTTTTTTTTTAATGGTGCAAGTGATTGATTTTGAAGCTAAATAAGCTTAAATGCATTTCACAAAGCTCTTTGCCACTTTTTTTAGCTCCTTAGGGATGAAGGGGATGTAAACAACGGATTAGCTCAGTGCAACATTACATTTATATCCACCTCAATGCACCTATAAAGTGCACTTTTTACTTTATGGACTGTTGACATACAGTCTATGTTTTAAAAAGATATGATATTCTGGAGAAAAATAGACTCATTTTTCCTCTATTTCTGACAGCGCATGTATAAGATATTATCTTTTGACGTGTTTGTGTGCCTGTTCAAAGCTCCTGCAGATGTAAGAACTAAAATGAAACCGAGGAAGTGCAGTCATCAGAGGCACTGTTTTAGAAAACTCACTAAAAATGTTGTTTGAACAACTTATTTTGGTGTTTGTTAATGCCGTATGGTACATTAAGTGTGTACACTGTGTACAGAAGTGTGTCACAGACTATTTGAAAGTGACTGACTCCGCAGCGCTGTGTGCACCCACTGGAAGAAAAATGTGTTGTGACCTGTTTATATCAACGATTGTTGAACAAACGCACTGTGTACCAAATTACAGTTTACAGTGGCTTACTGTACTGGCCTATCTGGCCTTTGCTATTCAAGCATCTTCGCTATAAATTTAAAAGCCGTGGGTGTCACTTCACAAATTACAGCCTTAAATCACAGGTTAGCACTCAATGACTCAGAATACCTTGACTTTTTTTTTCCTTAAACGGAGTAATAAAAATATTATTTCTTCTTATTCGTACTGTTCTTTCTTTCACCGTGGCTCATCGCAGGCTCACAGCATGGGACTGGGAAACAAGTTCAAGGAGGTGAAGAAGGCCTACACCGAAGCCAACAAACTACTAGGAGACCTCATTAAGGTGAGAGATGAAGATAAAGTGTTCATTTTCAGGAGTGTCTGCACATTTACTGCTTACATAACATTGGTTCGTTCTACCAACCTTCAGTGCCGGTAGCTAGGTACCACAGACTGTAGTATAAAAGATGTATCTGGCATGTATTTGATATGGCTCCATTAGCATCTCTGGCACTGACTCGTTCTGCCAAGCTGGCCCTCTTTTCTTTGCTTGGCTGAGCCAAACAATCCCAGATGAAGGTTTGGTACATCCTCTATTCTGAGCTGTCTGGATTCACTTTCAGCCTCACAGTTTGCTTGACCCTCCCTGGCTTCCTCGGTAGTTTTCTTACTCTACCTGCTGTTTTATAGTTTTGCCCTTTCCTGAGACAGTTTTACTGTAAGCTGGCAAATTTTCTGTATTATTATTATTATTATTATTTTCTGATTTTTACATTAACTGGGGAGGTTTAACCAGGGTTCCTGGAAGCAAGTCAGAGTTGGGGGTGCTGAGAGAAAGTCACAACTATGAAATTTTACATCAATTTTGGACCAGTGTTATTACTATAGATAACGGCCAAAAAGCTTAAGGACAAAACTTGCTATAGTTGAATCATTGTTTTATTATTTCACGGCGGTCTGTTATTTCTTGATAGCAGACCGCTGCTATATATAACAGACTGTTGCCATGGACGCAGTTCTGATGTCAGACTCTAGCGGAGCATTTTTTTTGTGTCAAATTATTGATTTCTTAAGTAAGTAGCCGTGTAATAAGTGGGATGATGTACAGCGAGCAGGTCATTGTTGTGAAATAAACCCCTTCAAGGCGATGCGTCGGGGTGCCACATCGCCCTGTTGGGGTTTATTTTACAACAATGACCGGCTCACTGAACATTATCCCTTACATATCACAGCCTTCGTCTGAACATTTAATTCTTCTGGCAGTGTTTGCCCTGTAAAATCATTCAAAAAACTGAACTTTTTTGTATCAGTGCGTAATGTCGCGTATTAGTAAACAACCAGTTCTGCCCGGCAGAACGACTGGTAGATGATTCGCTCTTCGCTCTCATCGGTGATATTATGTGCTGCTTTTGCAGGACTTGAAGATTGTATCGATAAATTACAGCGCCATCGTTCTCGTCCCCCGTCCCCCGTCCCCCGTATCCCGTGCAGTCCCGTGCGTCGTCTTGTCCCGATACTCTCCACATTGTTTTTACGCATTGCACTGTGATGGCAGGGAAAACCCTGAGTTTAGAAAAGCAGACTTGAACATCAACATACTGCATGTCGAAGCAGCCACAGTAACATAGTCAACAACACAGAGCTAATGCATGAGTCCTGAGGAGAGGAAGAGGGAGCGAGGCAGTGTATGGATGACCCATAACCAGGTTACTATAGTTTATAATAATGCAGGACAGTGATAATACAGCCATTTCATACAAGAGACGAGCGAGGATCTACCGATGCGTATTCACCCAGCGGTGGTTCATCTGAGACAGTTTAAAAATATTTTAATAATAGGCTATATATATTTTTAATTTCCACTGTAATTAATTAATACGCATACAGAAAAAAACGAACCCAGCACCCCAACTTCCCTCGTCCATGTTTTTAGCTTAACTTTTATTTCAGCAGGATAGCGTTCTCCAGCACTGATACTGTTTTGTTTTTCATGTTGCCCAACTCTATGTAAATGTGGGTAGAAACTCCAGTGAACTACTTTTGGGTTGATATCCTGAAGGGCACATTAATCGTAGTCGTGGAGAGGGAGCTCTATTGCCAATTTTGCAGTCAACAATTTCATTCCCAGCCTAAATTCACCTCCATCCTGCTTTTTTGTTTTTCATTATCTTTCATTAATTCCTTTGTTTCTCTCCCTTCATTATTTACCATCACAGCTTAGTAATAGATTCATCCCTCTTTCACCGTGTTCACACTCCCTCTGTAATTATTTTGCTCTCTAGTTTGCATTCTCTTTCTTTATCAAGCCACTTCTCTTTTTTTTCACCTTTCTCTTTCCATTGCTGCTTTACACACATTTATTCCCTAGCTATCTTTCTTATTTTGCTCTTGCTGGATTGAGATTGTCTATTACTCTACCTCCTCCTTCTCTCTCTCTTTCTCTTTTTTTTTGTTATTCTTTTTGTGTCTCTTTCTCAATTTTCCTTCTGGGGTCCCCGCTCCCTTATTTCCGTTGCCCCTCTCAGTTCTCCTCATCAATTCTTCTCCCCAAACTCTATCAATTCAATTAAGACTCACTCGGTGGGCTTCGCTGCACAAGCCAATGTTGGCTTAATGTGCCTACGGGTCCTGCTACGCTCCCTGTTGTATCCTGTTAGCTCGACAGCGGCTGCGTCTCTCACACAGTCGGCTCGTCGATAAGGCAGAGGCAGTGTGCTTGTCAGATGGAGATATAAAGTAGACACGCCACACACTGCGCTGGCACCAAGCAGAGCAGCCAACGTATATGCATTGACCATGCTCTCCTACACACGCACACATTGCAAAAGCCATATCTTTGCAGCTCAGAGCTGTCAGTGAAGGACGTTACATCGCGTTTCTGAGCACCCAGTACAAATTCAGTCCATGGACATGATTTGCAATTACAAAGGAAGCTCCGTTCAGCAAAATGAAGGGTATAAAAAAACCCTTAGTCTCTTGAGTTTCCCTCAGAATTAATGCTAATTTGATTAGTCTGTTGAGAAAGAGGTCAGAAAACGGTCCTCTGTGCCTCTAAGCCATCATGCAGCCATGAAGCTTATATGTAAAGTAGCTGGGCAATATGATTAGGATGTTTGCCACACTGTTTGCTACAGTAAAGAAAGTTTGGTAACACTTTATATTAATGTTCTGTTATAAGCGTTAGTTAACCCCATACCATTCTGCCCTCTTTCTTAGAGGGGTAGGGGACAGGGGATGTTCATGGGTAAATAAAAAGTCAACAGTAGAGGTCATTCCCATGCTCACTTATGTCTGATAAGTTGCTGCAGCAATTTTTGGGTTGATACCATTTGTTACACAGATTTGGTGCTAAATTTAACCAATTTGTTTTTGGTGATTTGATGGTGAGGAAAGCCGTCCATCCTCTGAATGCTCTAGGTCTCTAGTTTGTGGCTGTAAAGTTTCATGAGGCTGTGATTATCCTCGAGGTCACCACAGGTCATTTTATACAGTAAGGTCAAGTTTAAAAAAAATGGTCTCTCTACAATGAAATGGCTGCTATGGGGACTAACATCATCACACAGGAATACAGTTGGGCTCATTGGATCCACAAAAAGTCTCAGCTTTACAGTGATACCCAATTTACGTAATTCCAAGACTGTTTAGGGACCCCAGTATGCAGAAATATTCAAATACACCATTTTAGTATCGACGAAAATAACACATTTATATTGCATGATTTTTGCCCCAAACTGCATTTGATTATCACAAATAGGGGCATGTCAGTAAAGGGGAGACTCGTAGGTATCCATAAAACCCATTTTCATTCACATTTGTTGGGGTCAGAGGTCAAGGGACCTTTTTGAAAATCGCCATGCCAGTTTGTCCTTGATAAAATTTAGCGTAAATGTGTAGCTGTATTTAGCCTCCTTCCTGACAAGCTAGCATGAAATCAGTATCATGCTTAAGAACATTAATGAAAGCCTCATAAGTTTCTTATAATTGTTTGTAATAGCATTACAAACACATTTATTGAGTTTAACTAACTTAGCTGTTATATCATTTTTAAATCTTTACTGACCTTTTTTACCAAAAGTTCAGACAGACAGGGGCCGTGTGCAGCTGGCAGAATGCGGGATGAGAAAGTAAATGGCTGTAATTTACTATAAAACTACATTATTATTAGAATATAGTATATCAGTTATTATTATTATTGTCTAACTTATTTTATGTGTTATTAGGCTTATGCTGTATATTTTTCCCAACCGTTAATGGATGAGTGTGGCGATGTTCACTGGCAGAGTGGAATGCTAAATTAAAAAAAAAAAAAAAAACATTGAAAAGTCTGTGTGGTGAAGGAGCCTTGAGACAGAACAACAGCTGATCCAGCTGAGTGGTGAGCTACAGACGGGGACAGGCTTTTTTTTCGTCTTCATACAAATGTTCGGTCATGTACTCTGCGCCCCTCGGCTGATGCACACCTGCCAGTCCTCTTCCCCTCATCGTCCTCCTGGTCACGTAGTGGTGCTCTTGCACAGACCACAGTATTGTAATATCACCTGAACAGCATGTCGTCAAAGCTGACAAACTCTTTGCCAGAAGTCGTCTCTTCTAGTTCGGAAGCTACTTATTATTATTGCTGCTTGAGGGCTTATTTGCTAAAGCAACAGAACAATCAGGCAAAACCTACAGAAGGGATGCCTACAGGTGCTGTTTTAATAATGGAAGCTCTGAAAGGTCTCCGCATAGAGTAAACCTTTCTATTATGTGTGTATGTTTTAATTTTACACAAGGTATTCGAACATCATATCGTCATATATACAGTATATATGACTATATAGTGCTGCTTAAGTAATAATTATTTTCATCATCCATTAGTCTACGGATTATTTTTATCATAACCGTTACGTCTATAAAATGTCAGCAAATAGTGAAAAACGTCCATCTCAATTTCTTAAAGCCCATGATGATATCTTTAAAGGAGCAGTTCGACATTTTGTGAAATGCGTTTCTTCGTCTTCCTGCTGGGAGTAAGATGAGAAGATTGATACCACTCTCTTATGTGTCTGAAATGTTGTCGTTGCCATGAGATTGCCAGGAGACCAGCAAAGACTCACCAGCCAAGAAAAAAATACAACTTGCTATTTTACACTTTTAACTGTATACCATTTTGTGTACAATTTAAACAAACTAGAGATAAAGTGTAAATTATTTAGCTTTAAAGGCGCTGGTAGGTAGATTTTGTTACCTTTGGACAGAGCCAGGCTAGCTGCTTCCCCCTGTTTTCAGTCTTCATGCTAAGCTAAGCTAACCTGCTGCAGCTTAAAGGTAGGGTCCACGATGTTGGAAAGCTAACATAATTTGAAAGTAGCATGGCCTCAGGAGCTCCGTCTAAACCCCCCCTCCCCTCAGGGCTCCTTCCAAGGCAACGCCCCCCACACACACATGCACGAGCACCGCCGCGTCGTAACTACTTCACAGAGCGGAGAGAGGACCTCAACTCAACAACCTTACCTCATGACAAGTAACCGCAGCAGTGCTACTGCAGGGCTGAGTTTTTTTTCTTCTATTCTCCAGTTATCTTGCGGCGGCAACGCGCTTTGAGTCCACACTGGTGCACGCCAAGGGTAGAATACAAGCAGGGAGGCATCGGATTGGTTCTTTCCAAGCAGACCTCGAGACAGTGATTGGTAGACGTTTTTACAGGAGCAGCTACAGATGACGGCTCTTTTCCGGCCCTTTTTCAGAACTCATCAGTAATAGATAGCTGTCGGGGTGTGAAGACCATTTCAACCAATATAACAAATAGTGGAGACTGGAGAACATTGTCAACCCTGCCCACAGACAGATATGAGAGTTGAAGCATATTTTTTCCAAAATGCAGCACTATTCCTTTAAATCACTTTTTTTGTCTGACCAGCAGTTCAAAATCCAAATATTCAGTTCACCTCTTTAAAGACTAAGAAAACCAGAAAATATTCCAGGCTGTTCCCATACACTGTTCGTAGCTATATCTATGAAAAGTAATGCACTATAATTTGTAGATATTCCATGAAATAAATTTGTGTGTAATTCACGTAATTGTGAACCAGAGAATATAAAGAGCGGCGAAGGGCGTAGGGAGGAGATCAGGGTGGATGGGTGGGTCAAAAAACACCAGACTTTTCTCCACTTCCGGAGTTATTTTAATCCAAACCACCGTCTTTTCCTAAACCTAACTAAGTAGTTTGATTGCCTAAACCTAAGGAAGTTGTTTCCTATGAAGACGGAAGTTTATTTTGAAGGAGGTATACATTGAATATTCACATTTCAGAAGCAGGAAACTGACTTTTTGCTGTTATTTGCTAAAAAGAAAGTACTTAAACAGGTGATCAATCAAAATTGCTTCCATTTAATTTTCTGTCGATTGACTAATTGTTTTCAGCTCTGTTTATTTAATTATAATTAACAGTCTAATCTTTAGGAGGCTGTCTAGTCTAGTTATGAAAGTCCTGAAACTGTCATTGGCCTGCATACAGCTGGGTCTGTTTTTCTGATGCCTGTTTTCCTCTCTTCCTTTTTTTCTGTTCTCCTCCCCTTTTCTTTCTCGCTCGGCTCCATCTGTCGCTACATGAGCTCGTCAATATAAGACGGACAAGTTGTATTTGTGTGTGTTCTGGCTTCCTCCTCTACCTAACTCACTCTGTCACTTTTCCTTTTGCAATTACAGACACGTATTCACTCACCTCCACACTCCTAAAACACAAACACTCGGTGGTGGAGGTGGAGCACCTCCTTGTATCGCCTGTGGGGCTGCAGATGTCTATTGCTCTTGTCTGTTTGCCTCTGCCTCTCCTCCCCTTGGCTCATCTGTCCATTCCTTTCTCTCTCACTCTCTCTTACTCTTCCTGTCTCTCTCTTAATCATCCTGTCTCCTGTCTTTCTCTCTCTCTCCACTTTCATTTGGTCTCATCTCCTCCTCCATTGCTCCCTCCCACCGTCCCTCATTTCGATTAGACTTACTTCATGTATCTCTAATCTTTTCTATCTTTTCTCCACTCCTCCACCCCCTCTCCGAGTCTCTCGTTATCGCTCCTCTCTCCTGTCTCCTCCTCTCCTGACAGGTACCATTCTTCACTCTCCTCCTGGCTTTGCTGGCTAGCATTATAGACTTGGTTCATGTGTGTGTTTATTGTATTTACCTTCTCTCACTCACACACACACACACACACACACACACACACACACACTGCTCTGGATGATATAATCCTTTGCCCATTAGGGGAGCTCAGGTTTGGATAGAGTTTTGTTTCAAAGCAAATTCAACAGACAGATGACACACACAAAATCACTGACATACTCACACACACACACACTAACTCCACTGTACCAGATTTCTGCTGCCAGGAGTGTGGAGTCGTGCAGGACCACTTAGCGAAGGCTGTACATTAGCGAAAAGTGTGAAAGATGGACAGAAGGCAGAAGGAGAGTAGTGCGTGAGAGAGCTAAGGAACACGGAGGCAGTAAGAATAGAAAGAGCCGGTCAAAGTGGAGGGAGATGGAGGTGGACGAGGGAGGAACGGGTCCTGTGTGTCAAGTGTGATAATATGAGCCTGCGTGAGGAACTACATAAGGTTACGGATGAGTTTAAGTGGTGGTGAGAGAGACATGGGAAGATCAGAGTGCTGAGTGCTGCTGCATGCTGAGGGGGAACAGGCAACATTACAGGATATGGAAAGATATTAGATCCATCTGTTCAGTATTCATATGTGAATTTTGTCATGTTATATTAGTAAAGCTGAGTTAAGCTCAGTATCTTTTTCAAAGATGATATGTCAATTAACTTATGAGAAATACACAATGACGAAAAGAGTTTCTGGATTTTCTACAAGATTGTAGAATATATGATTTTATACTTTAGTAGCTATACTAGGGCTGCCCCCTCTTAGTTGATTAGACTGTTGTCAGGCTATTCGATAGGTGTTATCAGTCGCTGTAAGCACCAAAGATGTGGGTCAGTAGGGGCCTACTACACCCACTAGTAGGTTGTATCATCTGTTTGCATGGTACATCACCAAAACAAGGCATAAAAGAACACAACAGCGACCTCTAGCGACTGTAGTAATTATGACAGGAGCAGAAGCGGAAGTCAGACACTTTAGTATAGACAGTGTGAAATTCCATAATACATACACATTTACAAATCTGATTACATACACAGAGATTGAGATACAGTTACACAACTCTCCACACACATTTGCAAATAGTTTTGCTACAATAATGACCCCATAGGTCTACAAGGGAACAAATTTGGGGACACCAAACAGGGTTTTCACCCAGGAGACTGGAGTTTGCATCCCGTGTGAAACCAACAATGTGTAGTTGTCTTTGTGTTCATAGTTATTTCAACCCAAAACACTGTGTTTTTACCAATTGTTTTTTTTTTTGCTTAAACCTAAAGAAGTTGTGGTTTTGTTGCCTAAACCTAAAGAAGCCTTTTTCATTTGTGTTCAAAACGTGACGTTTCATTCAGTTTTACATGTTAGAACATGTTGCCTTTAAGTTTCACTTTCACTTTTACAACGTAGTAGGCATAATAGGCTCCTATTGACCCACCTCTATGGTGTTTATAGTAACTGGTAATGCATATTTAATGGCCTGATGACAGTCGAACCGGGTGACTTAGTTGATTTGGTCTTAGTCAACTAAGATTTTTTGTGGATTAGTTGTTTTTTATGCTTTTTTCATGCTGAATGACTTATTTCTAAGAAACTAATGAGCACATCTCTGGTAAACACAAGGTTTAAAGTGGTGCTTTTGGGTGATTCTTTGTGGAGAAACTCAGTTTCATAGTAGATCTGTCGATTAAATCAACTAATCGATTAGTCGACAAAATTGTATCAATGTTAATCGTCTTTGAATTTCTTTGGTCGAGGACAGCCCTTAGCTATACAGAAGCTGTTGTAGTGAAAAACCAGCAGGATGGTATCAAGTCCATTTGTTTTTAGCCACACTAGCAGTATGACTCTAGGGATGGCAATGTCGGTCATTTGGTCCACCACTTTAGCCCAGACTGAAATATCTCAACAACTACTGGATGGATTGCCATGACATTTGCTACATAAATCCCTGGTGCCTAGTACACTAGTCCTAATGCCTTTGATGAACCCCTGCCTTTTTTTTTCTTGTGCCACCAGGAGGTCAGAATGGTCTCTCATTCAGTCTCTACATTTACAAAATTTGGTACAGAAATTCATGTTCCCCAGAGGATGAAGTTGTTGTTAATGCTTAATAGTTTTGAAAAAAAAGTATTGTATTTCTTTCATCTCTCATTTTTCACATCGTTGCTCACCCAACACTACATAGAGTATATCATAATGACCTTTCTGCTTACATCATCTTCATCATAAAAAACTCTTCTGACATTGGATGCCAAAGATTTTTATTCTGACACCGCCCTATAGCCAATTATTACATTCACTTCATTGTGACTGTTAAAGATCAAAAACAAATTGTGTACTGCCTCCCTCCACCCCCCCAAGGCTGCTGGCGTGGCTGTAGACTGTTATAAAATGTGTTTAGCTGACTTGAGACAGAATAACAGCTTCCCTTTTCCAGTGGATTGGGTTTTGTTCAGAAGTTCAAGAAGCAGATTAATTACATCAATTCAACTGATGAAAACATCAAATTAAGTAGTTCTTTGTGCCGTAACAACATTTTGCAGTTGAGAGGAAAAAGCAACTACATGGAACATTTCAAAAGCTAAACTTCAAAATGTGATGACCTTGTTAACAGTGTGTTCCGTATATGAAAGACAGAGGCGTGAACTGCTGACATAATGACGCCATCCCATCAGTTAGACTGAGAGGGATCAGCAGTGAAGAGCCTGAGCTCAGCTACACACAGGAACAAAGAAAATCAGATTGTTCTAACCCTGCACGGCCAGGATGTGATTTACCTCACTCCTCGTCTGAAAATATAGAAAAGCTCACACATCATATACAGCTCACACACTGTTAGAAATAAGATTTCCTTTTCCTGTGTGTGTGTGTGTGTGTGTGTGTGAGGCACCCAGAGAGAATTGGAGGTGGGTGATTCATCAACAGAGATTGATAATGAGAGTAACACTCTTGATGTTACCGTGGATCAAGGAAAAAAGTAAATATTTGGCAGAGGGACGGAGGAAAAGAGAGATAGGCACAGGATAGAGGTGATTCATGAGACTCAACATGTTGGCTGTTAGTATGAAGACAGAAGATGGTAGTTAAGCGAGGTAGAGAGGGTTGGAGTAAGAAGGATGGTTCACAAAGACAGATAATAAAGAGAAGAGTAACAATTCTTAACTTTGCAAAGAAAAAATGGACTCTGGAGACAAAAAGACAGAGGAAACAATGGAGAACGGGCTGAAGGTATAGACGAGCGATGCACTGCGTCATGCCGCTTTCTTGCGTTCAAGATAGATTTTGAGTTACTCAGCAGCGAGCTTTTGTTCCGCAGCTATACCAAGTTAATGGCCTCTCCAGGGATTCCAGCAGCCCATTCAAATCTCTTAAGCTTTCCTGTAAACAGTCGTTCTGTTAAAGCAATGTATCATTATCGCCTCTATTCACAAACCCAATCAAACTCAGCTTTAGGTGTTGCGGCAGGGACGTGCTGAAGGGAAGTGCGCGCTTGTTTCAGTCAGCAGGAAGCATTTCTTTCTCGAATCTCGCTGGGAAAGCGCTGACTTGCTTGCAGGGCTCCTTTGAAAACAGGTGGTTGTTGGACTTTAACAGGCATCCTGGGCTGTTTTTAAGATGGTTTTGAAATTCTCCTTAAATCATCAGTGAGTTTTTTGATTTAAAAAAAAGAAGAAAGAAACAGAGGCACAAACCTTCATACATAAAAATGTCAAGTGACTACAACTCCCATGGTGCATTTTGGCAAGAAAAACTCAATCGTTAAGCTTGAAATTTGATCTCAACTCAGTTTTGACTTCTTGGTCAATTTGAGATGAATTTAGTAACTATGGCAGCGTGTTTTGTTCCTCGCTATTGCTCTGAGTCACGCCTCTGACCGGCCCCCATCTCCATAGCGATGCTCATGCCAAGGCTCATGGGCAGTAGGCGATATGAGGCGGGATGCCACCCCCCTTGTTAACCTGCAATCTCCCCTCTCCATTCCCTAGTTACAGAAAGTGTTTAGCTGAATATGTTAGTCTAGTCTGCTTTACTCATTGCTGGCTCTGAAATATCAGCAGCCTAACTGTGCTGTGTTGTGATAAATCCAAGGCGCTGTCCGTGGTGCTGAAGTAGCAGACAGATTTTATTATTGTGCCGTGCAGACATATATGTCCAGCCACACACTCGTGTTACAAGACTCCAGTTTTGTCGAATAATTTCATGGAAAATTGACATTCTTAAATCACTCTAGTGTGCGCTGTAAAAAAAATGGGAGTCTCTTTTCTCTTTTCCACTCTTCCAAATCACAAGGCTCAAACAATTTATTTCCCTCCATGTTATTTTTTAATCTGCCAACTTCCCACACCTTAAGTACCTTGAGATCTTCGGCTGCTAAATAAACGAGATGTTACACATGATTTAGCACCTACATTTAGTTTGATGTGCGTATACGGTATGTGCCCTTAATGTTGGCTTTGACAGGATCACTTCAAACCATTTTTCTTCAAACATGAATAGAAGCTGACTTGAATAGATTTACATTAAATGTGACAAGGACTTCCTGTTAATCAGTGTTGATACTGAGCTGATTATTCTGGTGAAATAAAGTAAAATGAATTGAGTTGACTACAGATTTACAACAGAGAGCTTGTGTTACAAAATGGGTCAAAAAGTCAGGATATAACAGCCCTCTTCTGCTTTACAGTCTAATTGCTACAGTTCTCTGTTAGGCTCCGAGCAGGTGCAGCACGCTACACTGTTACATTAATCACAATAATATACTATATATAGAAAATGCTTTACTACACAGTTTATCTTACAGTGTATCATTGTATCCATTAACACTGATGTGTTGGCACTGATGGCATTTACCATCTACAGTGGGTTAGAATGAGGTGGCTGGTACTGTCATCTCTAGAGACCAAAGCTTTTACACAAACACAAGCACACGCACACGCACACGCACACACACACGCACACACACACACACACACACACACACACACACACACACGTGTTGGACTGCACTTGTTCAAAGACTAAAGTGATCTCAGGAGACCAGAGAGCCCCAGAGGGGTTGGGGTAATCCCAGAGCAGCCTTTGAGAATGAGCACCTGTGTGTGTTCTTCATGTCGCAATTTGGCATCCCATCTCTTACAAATAGGTGTCAAGTTTCCTATTGGGGAATTCCTTGGAGAATGACAATTTGATCCATATTTTTTTCTCTCTCTGGCATCTGATATCAGCATAGTGCACTAATTGCCACACAAATAGGCATTTTGTCGTGAGGCCCACTCTTTGTTCTCTCTAGTCCTTCAGCTGTCAATGCTCACAGCTCCTTCAAATTAAGAGTCAGGCTCATAAGCAGGAAACCGGCCCTCTGCTGGCGGCTCCAAAATGTGAGACCAGTTTTAAATTAGAAAGAGCTTGGTTCCCTTTGATCTTATTTTATAATAAAGCTTTCAAAATTGAGTACAAACAGAAATGTCTGTGTGAGAGACGGAAAGATGTTTTTCAGGTTTTTTATTATTAATGGGTCATATTAATTGACCCTTCTCTCTCTATAAAGGTCTGAATACCAAATGGAAGTGAACAGGAAGCCTTAAATCTGTGTCTCCATTCATTACGATAGAAGAGTAATGTGTGCAATTTGATATTTGCATCAGTGTCCTGTCCGCAGTCAAAAAAGAAAAGACTCCACTTATCACCATTATGCTAATAGGGATCGCTATTACCATAATGATATGCCATTATAAATAATGAAAGAATGAATATATGTGATTTTAATGAATGCTTTCTTCTTTCCCTCTTTATCTTCAGGTTTTCACAGAGACCTGTGTAGTGTAGTCCATGACTGCCAAATCGAATGATTAAAGACACTGTATAGATAGTAAACATCTTTTCATTTCTCATTCTGCTGTCCCAGGCCTTCTTTTTGTTCCTCTGGGTCACTCACTACTTAATCTTCATAGACAGCTTCTTCATTACAACAAAGACACCACTTCTCTCTGTTGGTGAAATCATTGTGGATGTGCATTCCTACCTGACGGGACACAGCACAGCAGGATGTTACAGAGAAAAATGATGCAGCCTGGCAAACAGCTGCTGCAACTTCTGCTTTTCAGAACAGCACTAAAAGCCAGATTACACCACGGAAAACTGTAATATGATCCTGAATAGATTCTCTGTGCGAATTTTTCTGATGTTTCTCAGATTAAAAGGCCAGTGGTCACGTAGCAGAGGGAAATAATAGCACCTCTCCTCGTCCTAAGCAAACTGCGATAGCATCTGAGCTGCACTCTAATATCTTGTGCTCAGTCTGTGGTGAAATAGAAGATATTAGCTCTTCTCTTTCTTTCTTTTCCTAAACAAAGTAGGGATTTATTGTAGAGAGTAACACCTAAATTCGGTCCTCACACTTGTATCTTTCCTCTCTCCCAGGTGACTCCGTCCTCTAAGATCGTGGGTGACTTGGCCCAGTTCATGGTGCAGAACAACCTGACCAGGGCCGAAGTGGAGGAGAGAGCAGATGAGCTGTCCTTCCCCCTGTCCGTGGTGGAGTTCCTGCAGGGATACATCGGGATACCACACGGAGGATTCCCAGAGCCGTTCAGATCTAAGGTACACTAGTTAGTCCTGTATACACACATGCATGCCATTTCTTTCCTCCTGTAGTTGAATTTGTTACGTGGCTTTCTGATAATTTCCATTAAAGTTTACATGAATATTAATTTAACTTTTAAGGAAGACACACCAACCTGACATCAAAGAACTAGCGGTGACGAAGGCCACCAGTTGCGTCGCCTTTGTCGCCTTCGTCTTGTCCAAAAAGTTGCACTCGAACACACCGCAAAAACGACAGCCGACGGCCAACTACCACCTACGTTGCTCCTGCGTGAGATGAAATAACTCTCCCTACCAGCAGGTGGCAGTAGTCTGTATTTGTCATTCAAAAAGGGAAACCAGTAGACAGAGGACGGCAGATATACAAGCCGTTGTTATGATACATACATGAAATAAGGCGGCGTCTACCATTTTCACACCACTTTCAGTCACCGCTTAGCTTCATTCCAGACGGCCATGACGTTATCTTGAAAATATCCGTGTATTGGAATGATCAGATGAGAGGAAGATGAAAAATGAAAAGAGCCTTCTGTGTTTTTCCTCTTTGACTTTACTCGTTGGCTTGCTTTCCTCACTTTCGTTTCTCTCCTCGTGCACTGATTCGTTTAAGCTGAATAGCCAACAGAGTGAAAACTGTCGACTTGGCATGTCAGGGCCATTATAAAGGCAGTTTAGGACCCCCTAAGATTAGTGCAACACCTCCATCTACTAAGGTAAATACATGACAAAACCTTTAGTCTTTCACTCCTTCCCTCACTTGTATTTGTTCTGTAACCAAGACGTTGTACAAACACACACAGGAGAGTCCATTTAAAGGCACATGTGTATGCAAGTGCGCATCGCACAAACTCTGTCACATGCTCTGTTACATCTGACAGTTGCAAACGGTGAAGAAAACCGTGATATTGCCCTGTCCTCTCATCTCCCCTCCGTTTCTTTACCTCCGTCTACTTCTCTTCTCAAACAGCAAAGGTAGAAACTCTCATGTGCATCAGGGGCCAACGGCTTCAGGTCTCCTCGGGGGAGCTGCATGAACACACACGCGCATGAATAAAGGCACATTTGTCACATTCTCCCAAAAACCTGCTGACATATTGGCATACTTGACATTTCCCATAAAAAAAGTCCCTGTATTTTTTTTTTCCTTTAGGAAGGAATGAAACTAGTTTTTTTTCCCTCCACTAACAGCCACAGATGTTTCATAATGTATTATCAGTGAGCTGGCTAGCGCCTGAAATGTGAAATATCTGGTGTGAGACCCTGTCTGCACTTTTCCACAGGACACTCATTATGTCACCATGTGTGGCTAAGAATTTAACACTTAGTCTGTGAGTGTGTGCACTCATGCAGCTAATGAGCATTTCTAAGCGTTTTTGCAGAGCCTGAAATATAATTAAAGGATGAATAAGATATAATTAGTCATCTATTTTCTGCCCTTTTATTTTTATTTTTATTTGAACTGCATTGAATTTAGCTAGTGGTATTTTTTTTCATCTCAATGTTCAATGTATCTTCATGCAACGGTTCGTATGATATCTTAGAAAAAAAGTTATTCCTCCTTTTTTCGTTCATTTTCCTACGAATGTCCAGCAACAGCTCGTTACATGCATACAGTCTTTTTGCAATAAACTTTTGTCTTCACAAGAAACAACTTCCTTAGATTTAGGCAATAAAACGACAAAGTTAGGTTTAGGAAAATATTGACTTAGTTAGGTTTAGGCAAATATTGACTTAATTAGGTTTAGGCAATAAAACGACTTACTTAGGTTTCGGAAAAAAATGTACTTAGTTAGGTTAAGGCAATAGAACAACTTAGTTAGGTTTAAGCGAAGATCGACTTGGTTAGGTTTAGGCAACAAAACGACAGTTAGGTTTGGGAAAATATCGACTTAGATCATGGTTTGCGTTAAATTAACTTGAGAAGTGGCGTACCTTCAATAACGAAGTTACATGACAAATAAATCAACGTTACCTTTTGGTTTCACACAGGATACGAACGCCGTTGTCCTGGGTGAGAGTCCGGTATTTTTAGACCCGCCCATCCACCCCGACCTTCTTCCTGCGTGATGTTTGTCACTCTTTATACAGTACTTCCTGGTTCACTATTACATGGATTACACACAAATTGATTTTGTGTGATATATATACGAATTCCGGTGCATTCCTTTTTGTAGGCATAGCTACAACAGCCTGCCGTTTTTAGCTCTTCACTCCATTCATCCCTTAGTTGTAGGTTTATGAACGTTATCATTATTTGTGTATTCATCTGTCTCTCCAGTTACTGTTTCTCCCTCTCATCTCTCCTCCTCTTTGTTTACCTCTCTGTTAAACTAACTCCTGACGTCCCGTCACCCTTATCACCAAGTTGTCCTTGTCCTCTCCTTGTCTCTGTAAACTGGCGTACAGTCAAATATTTGTCATTTAGCTTCCCAGGCAGTCCCGCCCTTGTCCATCACAGTGATTTTTCAGTTTTGACGTACACTATACAACCCCTGTGTCCGCTACCTCTCTATTAGTGTCTCTCAGTCTGTCTCGTGTTTCTCAAAACAGTGGCATGGCAGTTAAATAAACAAGATGGTGGACAACCACTGTATTAATTCAAATCGTCAGGTTTTTTCTTTCTTGTATTTTTCAGTCAGCACTGGAATACTTTACGCAGAGAGAGGCTTCCTCTGCAATCCACTCTGGATATTTAATGCACAAACACCACGAGGCTTTTTTCTACACACAGCTTACTGAAGAGCTCATTCTCTCCATCCCTCTCATTCGGTTAGATTCAGAGTTCAGCTTTGGTGCAAACGAGTTTTGCTTTCCTTTCACAATGTTTTCATTTGTGCTCATTGTGTGCGCCTGTGTTTACATGCACGCTGTTAGTTTGAGATAAATCTGATAAAGTTTACTGTCGCCCTCTGAATATCTCGGAGTACTTTCAGAGTATAAATCCAAATAATTGGTGTCAAGCTCATGTTAAGTTAAAAGTTAAAGTAGGGTAGAAAGTAAAACATCATTTATTAAACTATTTTCCGAAAACAGAGTTAAGTTTGTTGGGGTAGTTTGCCTCATGTCTTATACCACATACCCAATATGTGTACTATTGTTCAACATACTTTTGTGTGATTAATGATAGTATCTATCTTTTCGGATGCACTGAGCAGTAACTTACGTGGTCACTTCCTGAGAGCCTCCTTGCCAGTTCGAGACACGTAACCATGGTAACCCGTGCCAACCTCATGTGACAAAACAATGATTTGTGAGAATTAATTTAAAAACTATATTACGCCTAGCAAAGTGGAATCTTATACTTACACTTAAAGGAACAGTGTGTAGCATTTAGGAGGATCTATTGGCAAAAATTGAATATTATATATGATATCAACACGCTTGGCACACAGGAGGGGCTTCAGTTGGTTGCAATCGCCTCACCTCACTGCTAGACACCGCCAGATCCTACACACTGGACCTTTAAATTGAAGCGTTATTGATTTTACAGAGCTATCCGTCAACGTCTGTTATGATCGTTGCGTCACTCCTGCATTGCATTGTGCAATATTTATGCCGCCGTAGTGTCCAGCGTTTGCATACTTTCACTGGAAATAGCGTGCAATTAGCATACTATTGGTTTCATACTAAGGTTTCTGACATACTAAACAATCTAACATGCTGTTTTAATGTACTAAATAGCATGTAAGTATGGAATTTCGGACGCAACCCGTCATTTACTGCTACTTCACTGAATCAGTTCATACTCATGTTGGAGTGTTTATGTCTGTATGTGGCTATTACTGCAAGTTCTATAGCAGTGGTTCTCAACCTTTTTCATGTCAAGGACCCTTAAATTGTTACACATTATGTCACAGACAACCATCTCATAAGATTTTGCTTCAGTGAGTTAAATAATGAAAATAAACCATTCCCCGTTTTTCTGGGGACCCCCTGGAACCCCCTCAAGGACCCCTGGGGGTCCCCGGACCCCTGGGGGTCCCCGGACCCCCGGTGGTTGAGAACCACTGAGAGTGATTGGGTTATTAGTTAGCAGCTGTAAATTCTCTTACATGCATTTGCATGCAAGCATAGACATGTACACCCATTACATAGCTGCATGCATGACCCGTGAGATTATCTGCATGCCTATGTGCTGTAGCTGTAGGTTATTTTTGCATGCTAGCATCATGGAAGAAGTCATGTTTCTTTAATGAAGCTTTTGGTGGCATTAATTAGTTAGCAAGCATTATATCACATGCTCTCATGTGCATTCACTTCAGTCGCACATGCTGTCATTAATTGCACATTTGCATGCACGGGAAAAACTTTTTCAGGACACAAAGTGGTAATTGAGGCGTTTCCTCATCTTAGTTCTGTCACGCTCAGTTCATTTGTGGTGTGGGTGGACAGAGAGAACGGTCAAGGGAGAGGAAAACAAGAAAGACAGGAGGGCAAAGGAGGGAGAGAGGGAGAGACCGTGGGAGGATAGAGGGAGAGAATAAGGAGGCCATCAGAAACAAAGTGAATTCAAGAAATAAGATTATTGTCAAAAAATCCAGCACATCCCTCTGAGGCACCGCGCTCTGAAAGAAAAAAGAGAAGAAAATCAGCGGCAATAAAAAAAAGAGAGAGTGGGAGTGTGTTTTTTTGAGTGGTTTTAGGAGAAGTGCAGAGAAAGAGCAAATAACCTTGAAGGTTTGTCTTTCCTTCATTTGTTAATGCACACACTCTCTCACTCTCTCTCTCTCTCTCTCTCTCTCTCTCACACACACACACACACACAGTCACTATTTGTCTTGTGTCTCACACTTAAACAATCAAGCAGTTTAGGTGTAAGACGTCCTCGGAGGACGCAATGTTAATGAGCGGGGACTCAAATGAGCCTGCCATCTTTGAAGTGTCTTTCTCTCTCACACACACAAATGAGTCAGCTATCTTTGAACTGTTAGCTCTGTGACTAATAGCATTGCACCGGGGCCCTTTGTCTGGAGATTTCCGCAAGGCACACACACACACATACACACATTCTCACACACTCACACACACACACGCATAAATGTGCCGATATGTTAAACATCCACAAAGGCTAGAATACAGTGGCGCACACACACATTTGCAAACGTGGATATATGCACACAGGAGACATTTGATCAACTGAAGGTTCAATTTGGTGCACACAGTGCTATCCTTTAGCAGTACTTAACATGTTAGGCTATGTTAGGCTATGATAAATTAACTTGAATGAGGCTAAAATAAGTAATGGCACACACAGAGAGAGGTTATAGCACATAAAGGTTTACTATCAGCTATTTCTGTTTGTATTAGGGCTATCAATCGATTTAAATATTTAATCGCGATTAACTGCAAAAAAACTCAAATTAATCACGTGATTTTATCTGTTCAAAATGTACCTTAAAGGGAGATTTGTCAAGTATTTAATACTCTTATCAACATGGGAGTGGACAAATATACTGCTTTATGCACATGTATTATATATTTATTACTGGAAATCAATTAACAACACAAAACAATGACAAATATTGTCCAGAAACCCTCACAGGTACTGCATTTAGCATTAAAAAAATATGCTAAAATGCTCAACTGAATGTTTAATTTGGTGCACACATTGCTATGCCTAAAGCAGTAGTTAACATGTTAGCTTAGGCGATGATAAATTAACCTGAATGAGGCTAAAATAAATAATGGCGCACACACACACACGGAGGTTGGCAGCACAAGAAGGTTTACTATTAGCTATTTTTGTTTGTATTACGGATGTCAATCGATTACAATATTTAATCGCGATTAATTGTAAATTCGCTTTATGCAAATGTATGTATATATTTCTCATTGCAAATCAATTAACAACACAAAACAATGACAAATATTCTCCTGAAATGTTAACTTCGACAGCCCTAGTTTGTGTACTTCCAAGACACATTTGCTGAAGCAGACTAAATAGGCTAATGGAGAGCCTCCAACTGTCTCCTCCCTCCCTCTACACATGTGCAAACTAAACTGTGTCATCAAAAGCTGAATTAATCTGTGAAAATAAAACCAAACAAGCAGCCCCTGGGCGAAATCCCTGTGTCTTGACATAATCTCCTCTCCAGACATTATTAGCAGCCTCAGATGGATTGTCTCCACAAGTTGTGTCGGATGCCAACAACTGTGTGGGCAGATAAAATGTCATATCATTAGTCTTATATATAGCAGCCTCCACTTTCCACAATTATCCCTTTTCTTTCTGTCTTCGTCCTCTACTGTTTCTAAGAAGGAAACCAGGCTGATGTGTCACATATGCGGCAACACTGCAGTAATCTGTGATAGGCTGATGACACTTTACTGGAGAGAAAGAAGATGAAACGAGAGAGAAATGAGGGGAACTAAAGTGCATATCACTGCAGATCTTAACACAGCAGCTGTGTCACTTTTATGCAAATTTAAAAAAAAAATAACTTGCATTAAGTTTTATATTGTCTCCGTTTCAGCAGCTCAACCCACGCCAAAGAACCGCTGAGGAAACAACATTGTTCTGTGTGAAGTGTTTCACTCCCTCCCTCATAACAGCTTCCCATGTATCTCTATCTTCCTCCTCATCTCACCCAAAGTCTCTCTGTCACTTTCGTGCCGTGACAGGGTGCAGCTTTTATCCACACGTATAGTTGTGAAGTACAATGTGAAGGTTTTACTAGCACTTTATACATCCCACATGCTTCAGAGTCCCGTGGGGATACTACGAGTGGGGAAACATTCAGGAAGACTTTGAATATAAACTTTTAGTAATCTGTTTGTTTCCTCTTTCTCTCTATCTTCTCTTGTTTCCTCTCCTCCATCTTCTTTTCTCTCTTTTAACCTCCTCTCCCAGGTGCTGAAGTCCCTCGCCCGTATTGAGGGTCGCCCCGGCGCCTCTCTGCCACCCATGGACTTCGAGGCCCTGGAGGAGGGGCTCCGTGCTGCACACGGCGAGGAGATCACCCCTGAGGATGTGATGTCAGCAGCCATGTACCCCAAGGTGTTCCAGGAGTTCAAGGACTTTACTTGTGAGTGAACAGACGGATCTTTTAGAATAGGAATCAACAAATTGTTTATTTGAATTTTTTATTATTGTGCATTTGATGAGGTTGGATCTGTTGTATTGAATAGGATTTGGTCTCGTTCTCACACACACTCTCTCATTCTTGTTTGTATTATTACTGAGGCTTATTACACGGCTGATTCTGATTGGTTAATCACGGCGTTCTGCAGTCTGTAATTTCTTATTACAGACCGTTGCAATGTATAGCAGACCATTGTTATGGGCGCAGCTCTGATGTCGGACTCTGGCGGACCGTTTTTTGTGTCAAAATATTGATTTCTCAAGCAAGTAGCCGTGTAATAAGCGGGATAATGTACAGTTAGCGGGTCATTGTTGTGAAAGAATCCCCTTCATGGTGATGACAGACCCCTCATTATCCCTTACTTAGCAGCCAACCTTAAATCAGGAACATTCAAGTTCAACCATCAGGTTGAGGGGTCAGGAGTCTTACACCCGGGCCACACAGGCCGCTTGAGCAGCACTGCGTCTCTCACGCTTGTGGTGTCCACACCAACGGCATTGCTGCTGCTAGCCCTTTTTTCCAACATAGTGTTGCCTTTCATAATGGCCATTTCATTATAAATATCATATTTATTTATTTTAGACAGACAAAGGTTAAGAGGCGTGTGCTCATTTGTAAATAATGATAATAAAAATCCATGATTAAAAGCTGATACTGCTATTAAATTATGGAGCTGTGCAAGTCTCTGCATGTTCCCCAACACTGTCCTGCAAATATTTCAGAATAAAAGCCTTGTATTAACAAATGAAGGAATTTGTTCCATAGAAAAAAAGGCTTTTATTTTGAAATAGAAACAGGAACTTTTTTCACTGTCTGTGACATATTCTACAGATATAAACATTGGAAGTGTAGTAATGTTGATAGTATGAGGTCAATGAACGGTCTACTTTTGCTATGAACCACACACGGCACGCAGAAACACGGAAAATATATGCGAGACCTCGAATCTCTAGAAGAGAGAGATTCCGCGATGCACACGCGCTGCTCATGCATCCAGTGTGGCCCAGGCGTTACATATCAACACGTTCTCATCCCAACTCATCACATACTGACAGGACCTCTTGGCGTCACTTTGTAACGCACCGGGTAGCCCAGGGCGTCAAACTATGACGCTCCACTACGGTCAAAGTAAACACGTGGTTGTCAATTCAAACAAAAACACTTGCTTAGTTTTAGGCAACAAACCACTTGGTGAAGTTCAGGGAAAAACATCATGGTCTGGCTTAAAATAACTACGTTTGTAAAGTGAAAATGAAACAGAACTTTGTGAACACTGGACATGAACAGGTTTGTAAAGAAAGTGAAACTTTCCCGCCCTGTGTGTGTTTTTTCACTCTTTAAAGTACGTCACCACACTCCCGGAGCACTTTCTCTGAGTGTTTAATATTGATGCGGATGGGTTTACATTGTAGTTACTTGTAAGCCCGGTGCGTCTCATACAGACACTCAAGGGTATCATACGCCCTGGGAATGAGAACAGACTGTACATACAGGAAAACAATCAGATGCTTCAGATTTCGGGGAGAGTGCAGTTGACACCCAAAGGGGTAACAACGCAGACTCACATGTCTCAGGCAGTGAATTTACATAATGCACATATAAGAAACCAGAACAGCAAGAACTGGTGCTAGGGGGGGAAATCAGCATAACCAGTAAGAGCATATTTTAGCAGGTTTGAGGTGCATGCAGTGAGCAGCAGCATGTGGCAGGAGGCAGGAGGAGGCTGTGATGTTGGAAGTTTAATAGGAATCCGACTAGGGGAGTCACATTTTCAAACTTGACTGGAAGTTGTTGAAAGCAGCTACAGTAACTTTCAGCTGCCTGGATTAACACAAGATGAACTGTTGCTTTGAGGAGGGAGGAAATGTTAGCATTAGACTGGCCTTTTTGATGTATTTATTCTATACGTATCATAGAGTTTGATTTTGGTTCTTTGTCTTCATCAAGGATTAAAATCATAATCACAAAATAATGTAGCTGATAGTAAGGTCTCCTCTGTTTCTCTTTCCACAGCTAACTTTGGTCCAGTGGACTGCCTCAACACCAGGCTGTTCCTGGATGGACCCAAGATCGCAGAGGAGTTTGAGGTACACAACTTAATACTACACACCATTTAACTTTATTAGACCATCGTCATTTTAGAGGGGAACTTCTGCTGATTTCTCCGATTAAGACCATTTCTAACAGAGACCCCACGGCCTAGATGGGAAGACATGGGCGTCTACCAGACAGGAAGGGTCTACTGAAAAGCTGCTCCGTTACGGGAAGTGTAGGATGCAGTGTTTTGGTGCTTGACCTACAGTATATTGGGGACTAATGGCGCCTTCACACCAAACGCAAAGGGAACTTTTACATACACACTCAATACAAAGATGCGAATAGACACAAATTTGCGCCGGGCGATGCGAATGGCGGGAATCAATCGCGTATTCGCTGAGGTGAAATATTTCAACTCGAACGAGAAATTCACAAAAGCCTATCAGCATTGTAGGCACCCAGAGTTACGATAGTACCTCATATTTGTACGGAGACCGGACAAAACTCTGTGTATAAACCACAGACTGTCTATGGTATAAACAACAATGTCGCTGCCGTATTTATGCCTAGATGACATGATCTTGAGTGTTGCTGAAGCAGCTACAATGTTAGCATAGCCCGGCACTGATCGATCTGAACTTGTCGCTTGTCGTCTTGCGGACAGACCTGACAAAGCATGAATTCAGACTTTTTACAAATCAACATCACTTTTGATATACTTTTTCCATTTACAACAACGTTACTGCTGTATTTATGCCTAGATAATGTTATTCTCCGGCTTGTCCAAAGCCAGTAACGGTAATGCACACAAGTGATCCCGGCGGTCCAACTAGTGTGAGTAAAGCACTTGGTGTGAATGCGACATAAGAGACAGGATATCTTGGCCTTTGCAGCACATATTTTGACCTTTTCTTTTTTTGTAAGTCTTATTTTATAGAAGTGCAATACTAAATCACATAAACTGATGTCATACTAACATTAACATTTTTAGTTTTTTGCTTGAGAAGGACTAAAACTTTGTAAAAAGTGTTTAACAGTTCAGACATCTCTTGCAGAATCTCTTCACTTTTACAGCACATTTGTAATCATGCAAGCTACAAATTGGATTTAGATAATTAGAAGATGAAAAAAAAATCCCGTAGAACGATGCTCCATAAAGAACAGACATTATCATCACTGCAGATGGCTGGAGTTTGATGCATTTTGGTGCAGAGTCACAGTGAAGTGGCGAGGACAGAGATATTACATTAACACTTTATCAAGGGAACAACAAACAGCATCTCTGATCCCTCCGGCCGTCATATTGGCCTTCCCGCACAGAAATAACAGATTAATTTTGTTGTATGATGTTTGAGAGCGGGCCAGCGAGAGCCACTGAGGGCCCATATCTCAGACCAAAATATAACCGATACACATTTCTAAAGCTTGTACTGTTCTTTATTCTCCAACGGGGAGGCTGCTGAACATGCAGTCTAATGAAGGAACAAAATAAATGAGTTGAATTGCTTTGCATGCAAACAAATTAGTGGGGCACAGGGATGTAACAATCTCTTAGTGAGAGGACAAAATAATTGGCTGTCACTTGTAACTGCAAAGCCACAGAATCTGAATGTGAAATGTTCCTGGGGGATATTGACAACCAATTCCTGTCAAGTCCAACATGTTACACAAGCAGGATCAGCAGGCTGGAAATTGTATTTAATATATGTGAATATGAAGTCAGCAGAGAGATTTCAAGAAAGTTTCTCTCAGAACATGAGACAGCAGGTGTTAAGACGCTGATTTTATTCAGAAAGTGCAGCACGAAAAGAGCACTTCAGGAGACTGACAGCAGTAAGCACTTTGATGAGCAAAACTCAGACTAAGTGATTGTTCAGGTCCAGGTTGAAGAGTGAATTCCAAAGAGATCGCTGAGACTACTGACGGTAACCTTTGCGACAGATGTCAGAACCCGACGTCCGATCAAAGAGACGTTTTTCTTTGCTAGGCGAAGTTGGAATAGTCTGTCACTCAATGTGTGATCAGGTAAAGAGATGTCTCTTGGTACCACTTTCAAAACTATAAGTTGCTTTTTTTCCTAACTTTAACATCTGGTAATGGGATTTTCTTTACAATTATACTTAGAGAATCCTGTGGCTGTTTTAATACAGGATTGTGTAGAAAGGACAATGACACAATGTTGAATATAAACAGTAGTATTCCATTAGATTTGAGTTTTATTTGTCCCTGAATAGTACACTCAGACACTACAACATGCAGGTACTTGACACAGGGAACACAGACATAAATCAAAGTTAACTGCGATAATAACGCAATTCATTTTAATGCCACTAATTTCTTTAACGTATTAATGCAACTTCCAATTTTTAGGTTGTAGCAGGTTCAGTTTTAAAGCTAGAGGAAAGATACTGGCGTCATATGAAACCAGAAAACCTAAAGAATCCATTGGTACCAACCATGTCATACTGTCACACTGTCATGGCCATTTTCAAAGGGGTCCCTTGACCTCTGACCCCAAGATATGTGAATGAAAATGGGTTCTATGGGTACCCACGAGTCTCCCCTTTACAGACATGCCCACTTTATGATAAGCAAGTCATAGTCAAGTCAGCACACTGACACACTGACAGCTGTTGTTGCCTGTTGGGCTGCAGTTTGCCATGTTATGATTTCAGCATATTTTGATGTTAAATGCAGTACCTGTGAGGGTTTCTGGACAATATTTGTCATTGTTTTGTGTTGTTCATTGATTTCCAATAATAAATATATACATACCATTGCATAAAGCAGCATATTTGCCAACACCCATGTTGATAAGAGTATTAAATACTTGACAAATCTCCCTTTAAGGTACATTTTGAACAGATAAAAAATGTACGATTAATCACTATTAACTACGGACAATCATGCAATTAATCGCGATTACCTATTTGAATCGATTGACAGCCCTAGTTGTTTCATATAGTTTAGTTTGAGAAAAGCAGTGCGGTCATTATGAGTCTAATTTGCTGTTAAGAAGTTGTTTTTTAACCTAGCACATTTACACAGTGAGACATTGTACCTGTGAGTAGATGACAGAAGTATGAAGCAGTCTAACAGGAGGTGAGACAGGTCAGAGATGATGGCTGTGACATTCTTTGACTGCAGCTCCTTTGCGACCTTGTGTTTTATTTTCGGCTCTATGTGAGAAACAGGTGGTAGTGTGTATGATGGAAACCTGCCTCCGTACTGCAGGATGGGAGGTAATTGTATTTATGGTAATGGTGCTGACATTCAGTGTTGTAACTGAATTGGACTATATCCTTGATGAATAGAAGTTCCCGGACTGCTTCATTGCCTTTGGTGTTAGCTGAGGATAAAATGAAGTTAGATTAAGGCGAGACACTATTTTTTTCATACACTGGTCAATTTTGAGCTATTTTACTTCCATTTATTAAAACAGATAGATCCACAAACCAAAGAGCTCCCGATAGAAGGATTTTTATTGCTGTAACGTTTGAAGCACCAGGCTCTTCTTCAGACTTCTGGCAGAGTCTCCATGTTAAATAACCATACTGCATACACAACGCACATATTACATGTTTCAAATAATCAATCAATTATTAACAAGAATATAAATGATATATTAAACATATGCACCAATAGTGTATGAAGACTACAGAGAGGTACATCAAGATGATGATTGTATATATAAAGGAACATACTAGTATATTTACAAAACATGTTTTACCATTTTTAATTGGACTACCGGTATTTAACTTCATGTTCTTCTTTCAGACTAGTGGAAAGAAAACATCTAAAATACACATTTAGGTTTTTATTTTACTACTTTATCTATTTGCGTTTGTAGATTTCTCCTAAATTCACCAAAAGTCTCATTTGCATATTTAAACATACAATTTCAGAAAACTTGTAACACAAAAAAACTATTTGTCTTAATGTAAGTTATCAACTGGGGAAGTTTCACCTGTAGTGTCTGGATGAATGTATGGAATTTTACAATACATATACTTAAAGGCCGTTCTCTCAAAATTTGTTTCCCATTCTCTGAGCCAGAAATCTCCACTTCAGTAGCACTTACATACACCAAACTTTCCAGTTTCATTCCTATTTATATTTATAGACTTTCTATGGCTGTGATAGAAAAGAGTGAAAAAAAGAGATATCCAAACAACAAAATAAAACAAGAAGTTTGAACTTGGCTTTATCAAATGTTCAGATTTCCGTTCTGGAAATGTATATTTAATAAGATAGTGCCTCATTTGCCTATTTAAACATAACATTTCAGAAAACTTGTAATACAAAATAAAAATTGTCTTAATGTGACTAATCAACTGGGGAAGATTCATGGTGATATCTATTGGTTAAATTGTTTACCCTATACACCTGTAGTGTCTCCCCTTAAAGGAACAGTGTGTAGCATTTAGGGGGATCTGTTGGTAGAAATGAATATAATATTAATAAGTATGTTTTCTATAGTGTAAAATCACGTAAAAATAAGAATTGTTGCTGTTTAAGAGCCGCCACCATGCTGTAGCAAAGAACAGACAAACCAAACATTCATGTTTTCGCATCGGCCACCGTAGTTCTCCTACACGCCTGGCACACGGGACAGGTTTCAGTTGGTTCCAATCTGCAACCTCACCGCTAGATGCTGCCAAATCAACAATGCCAACTTTGCACTTGCCATCTCATGTTTTATAGATTCTGAAAATGTGACTCCAGCTAAACAATGTCTATCAAGGCTAACAGCACAAGCCTCCTCAAGCTTTCATTTCTCTCATCGTCCAAATGAATGTAAGCCTCTTGAATTAGCTGCATAACATTCATCCACAGTCCAATCCAATCCTTCTGTTCAGTTTCACCAATGATTATTAGTTCCTTAAACCTTCAGTATTTATTTTAATGGGAAACCTGCTTAATTCTAGAGGCAATAAATCTGCTTTTGAAAACCTACACAAGGTGTTTGAAGGGTTTTGTCCAGTTTCAGGTACCTGATGTATTACAGCTTCAGTGTTCATGTTGGAGTGACGCATGTGTGCTGCCTACTGCTGGTTTCACTATCAAGGATTCATCATTTTCCAAGGTGTTTTTACATTTTGTGAAGTTCTGTATTGAAATAAAACAGTGTTGGGCTGCTACAGGGACAGATTCATCACTCTATTATCCCCTCAGCTTTTATAAAAGTTCAATATTTTGTTTTTGTAGCTTTAATGAAATATTTCGTTCGGGCCCTTTTGTGCGTCGATTAAATAGCTGTATGACAACATGAAAGAGAATCTAAATTCCCTCCAGCCACCTGTTACCTTTCACCGTTTTCCCTCCTAAACTACATGATTCACGCTGCTCTCTCCACCAGTTCTAATAATCCCATTAAAACACATATCATTTATTATAAATCAGCTTTTCCTTCTACATCCCTCTCCTTTTGATCCTTTCAATATTTTCCCCTTGATTCTCTCATTATGAATAACACACAGATTTAACTGACAGTGATTCAGAGCGGCCAAAGGCAAACACGTTTAATTACTGCTTCATTTCACCGCAGCGAAATGGTTCTAGGCTGGTGTTAATTGATTTTTATATTACGAGGGACATGAGGAGCACTACTACTCCGCTGTTGTATTATTATCAAAGAATCAGGAGCTGCATTGATTATACTGAGCTAGTATTGACCCCAAAGCCAGGCTCCCCACCCTCCTTTCCTGTCAATCACCCCAGGGGGTGTTTCAATTGATGCAACACTCAGGAGACTTACAGTCGACCCACCACTGATTAGAATAAGTTCTTAAAGTATTTCGATTAAGACTCTTGGCAGCTTCAGCAGATTTTGTTTTGAAGCCACAGTTTGGTGTGTTCTGCGCCGTTCTTTTCATTCTTACAACATACTACATGGTTGGCTTGAATAAAATGTTCTTGATTTCTAGTCCAGACAATTTTCATCAAGGCAAATGGCAAAATAGCAAACAAAAGACTTAAAAAGCAGGATAAATAGATTTAATATCCAACTTGCCCATGGCAGTATTGGCTTTCCTCGCAGTTAAATAGATTTTCTAACTGTTTCTTATTTAAAATGAGAAACCGTGTATTTAACCTGTCTTAGCTTTCAGTGACTCGCTTTGCTTTTTTTTTTACCCCCTCTAAGTGCTAAAACTTGTCATTCAAACATTTCCCAAATGCAAAACTGTTGTTTTGTTTTTCCACCCTCACTATTTGCCATCCCTTGCTGCCGTTTATCTAATCTCCACTCCGTCAGAACTGTTGTCATGTTTAAAACTTTTCAGACGCTCAACATCATTCATTGCCACAGAAACAAACTCCCCCACGTTGTCGTGACGATGGGTACTCCCACCAGACCAGGTCCTATTAGCAGTACCAAGCGAGAGATGGAATAAAAAAAAAAAAAGTGACCTGTCACATGCAGCATGAGGCTTCTATTAGCCGTCTTCTTTCTTTTACTTTGCAGAATTCCTTAAGGGCAAACAGAAGCTCCTGTATTGATTAGGGCTGTCTATTGATTAAAATATGTAATCGCTATTAATCTCATGATTGTCTATGATTGATTGCAAATTAATCACACATTTTTTATCTGTTGAAGTATCTTAGCTCTAGCTTTAAAATTGAGCCCGCTACAATCTCTACCAAATCGATTACATTAATGCGTTACAGAAATTAGTGGCGTTAAAACGAATTTGAGTTACTGCGTTATTATTGCGTTAACTTTGACAGCCCTACTATTAATATGATAATAAAGATATGAAACTATTTTTGGGCGGCTGTGGCTCAGGAGATATAGTGGGTCATCCACTAATTGGAAGAACAGCGGTTCAGTCCCCTGCTCCTTCAGTCCGCAAGTGTCCTTGGGCAAGATACTGAACCCCAAATTTCCTCCCGTAGGCTGTGCCAGCGGTGTGAGAGTGTGTGTGTGAATGATTAGTTTATCTCCTAATGAGCAGGTTGGCACCTTGCATGGCAGCCTCTGCCATCAGTGTATGAATGTGTGTGCGAATGGGTGAATGCTGGCATGTAGTGTGAAGCGCTTTGAGTGGTCGGAAGATAGAATGGCGTTACATAAATGCAAGTCCATTTACCATTTACCATATATTTATACAGCACTTTTCAGTACTGCAATGAGGCCAATCAAATCTGACAATTAAAAAGGATATAAAAATAAAATGGAATAAGATACCCAACAATAATGTGATAAAAACAATAAAACATGTTGGAAGTAAAGCACGAATACAAACCTTTTTTTAAAAAAAGAGTGCTTTAAAGGTAATCGGTAAAATCTTTTGTAAAATGTACTAGTAGCCAGTGAAGAGAGGCTAAAACAGGATATGATCTTGTCTTTTCTAGTATATGTTAAAAGCAGAGCAGCTGCATTTTGTGGCTTAACCCTGAATGCAATGAATTACAATAATATAACCGAGATGATATAAAAGCATGAATGGCCTGCTTGAGATCAGGCTGACAGAAAAAAGATGCTTCTCCAATTCATACAAACATGATTGAACGAGTTTTGTAACTTTTTTTTTCAAAAGAAAGGTCAAATATTACACTTTGGTTTCTGGCTGCTGGTTTGACATTTGTAGACAGGGGGACCGAGACGTTTTTGTAAAGTTGGGATGGACTTTGGATGACCAAAAAGAATGATATCAGATTTGTTTTCATCTAGCTGGAAAAGGTTTTGGGACATCCAGCACTTTATGTCTGATAGACAAGACAATAACTGATGGAAATTGCCTCAATCACTGTTTTTTAATGGGACATAAATTTGCGTGTCATCTGCATAATAATGGTGCTGAATTTTTTGATTATGTATGATATGTCCCAGCGGCAGCTGTATAGACCCAAACTATTTTTTCTGAGGTCCCACTTTTTAAAAATGATAAACCATCGCAACCCAATTCACAATAGGCCTTATATCTATAAATCGTGAGGAGAGCGTATTTGTGTGTAAATGACAGCAGGCTCAGGTCCAGGGAATGGCTCGTGTGCCACAGGCCCGTCCACACCTGGTTCTTGGCTTCATTATTTTTTTAATTGCTGTATTGACCATTTTTACTGTCGTTCCCTAATATTATCTTGAACAGGTAAAGCGGACATTTCAAAGAGTTTTGATAAATCATGCATATATTATTGAAAACATATAGACATGTTAAATACTTTAGAAATGAGACCAAATAAATGCATTTAGGCAGAGTTAACAGGCTATCTCAATATTTTCATTTCCTCACATCAGTTAAATTTAGGTGCAGTTAACAGGCCCTCGTTTTTTTTCCTCATCAGTGAAACAAAAACTTGTACGCTAGCCTTTCATATTGGATTCAATGTTATAAGGCTACAATTATCAGAACTATACAAACTTTCAGGCTCCTTCATGTGGCTCAAAGGTGCACTGCAGATATAAATCTTAAATAATAGATGATGAGGTTGCTCGATTACCGCACAAATCCTGATTATTTTGGTCAATATTGAGATCACGATTATTTAACACGATTACTCACTGACTTTGGAAACATGATGCATTTAGAAAAAAAAAATTGTAGCCTATATTTTAAAGTTAAATGCATCAATCTGGTGAACTTTGAGTGTAAAATTAAGAGGCTAGATGAAGAACTTTTTGCTCTAGTAATTCTAAACACATTGATTGTATAGATATTAATGATGACACGGCAAAAAAAAAAAAGGCACCCCCACAAAGCATGGATAACGAGACGGGGTCCATGTTTCAAGACGGGCCAAGTAGGTGTCCGACATCACCGCACTGAGGACAGTCTGCCTCACGGGGAAAAAGAGGACAGATGTAAAGGAAAAGGGTGCGTTGGGATTTATAACGCAAGACAAAATGAGAGCATCATCGCGAAATAGAATGCGGCACAACAATCGTTTTATGCCGGTTATCTTGTTTTCATAACCGTTGGAAGCCAAAATCATAATTGTAATTGAAATTTGATTAATTGCAGCTCTAACAAACGATGTTTGGTGACCCAAATAAAATCTCATGTGACCCACCTGTGGGTCCCAAACCAATCTTTGGGAATCACTGGTATAGACAAAAGAATGGCTCCATCATTGGTGCCATTCTTCTGTCCGTTGGAACAATTGATCTCACTGTTGTCATTTCCAATTTTTTAAAGTGATATTCATGAAAGTAGGCTCAGGTCACGTGTGCCACTCCATTATGTGGCAGATAGATTTATTTCATTGTAGTCTGTGTAATTTAAGAGCACTGCATAAACTTTCAATCAAAGGAGCAATTAATATAACTGTATTGTGGTAGTTACAGGTATAGACTTACATTACAGTGTGCAGACATGTTGCTATCTTGAAACTCATTCTGTTTCTACCCGCAATAAGAACAGCACCATTGGGCGCATGTTGCATCAGTGTCCTCAGGTCTTACATTTCCTTTGTCTGTATCTGATAGCTGGGGTTATCTCTCATTAAATATTAAAGATCTGACAATCACACACCTATCAAAGATGCAGCGAAAATATTAAAACATAGAGAGACATCACTGGGGGAAATTGAGTTACCTCAACTCCTGACAAGTTGACTTCTTGGTGATGTGAGGTGTTGCGCATGTGATACCCATGACAGTTTGATGCGAGTGTTAAATATGTTAGAGGCAGGTCGACTGTAGGCCAGGTGAATGGCAGCCGCTGCAACCTTTTGAGATCCATACCAGAGGAAAACCTTTGTTGTGAAATGCACAGACAGATAGTGTGGGTGTTGTAGAGTGTCAGCCTGTCTCGGGACTATCACAACTGGTAATTATTAGCTGTGCTCATAAGAAGCACAATTTATTTTGGCGCTCATGCGTGGCGACTTTTGCAATGCTGATTACTTTGTAAAATTACAGTCTGCACTGTTCAGGTGAAGAAGAGCCCTGGGGAAAATAAATAGCACTTGCAATTTGGCGAGTTTTAAAAGTGCTCTATACGATATCCACAGCATTAATATTGCATAGAACAACTATTTGCTATGTAAAGATATAGAGGAGTAATGTCTACCTGAGCAGAGAATGAAGTCACTCTCCCTCTGTGTGTGTTGTATCGGAGCTTCTCCATGCTTTGTTGACATCGCCAGGTTGGCAGTGCTTGCCTTTTAGTGCATGTTAATGCATGTGATCGTGCCCCACTTGTTAGCTCATGGCCGCCACTCTGCACTGCTCTTATACGGTGGTTTAAGCTGATAACGCCGTCTGACCAACATCATGGCAGCGTAGCCTCCATCCTCCGGTTCCCTCTGTTAGCTCTGTCAGCACTGTGGCCTTTGTTTTGCACTGTTAGAAATGCTCCCAATCTCGCATTCAGCACCTTTAAAGTCAGCGTAGTATCCAGCATGCATACCGCGCCCCAGTCCGCCACCTTGAAAGCTCTGGTACACCTTTTTATGTTGAAAGAATGTGTATAGAGTTACTGTAGCAGTGTGTGTTTAATCAGCCACTGTGTGGACACATACCTTTAAAAAGCCATAGACGAATAGGAAATGTAATGTAGGTTAAGTACTGGATCAATGCAACAAATACAGTAGGACACAATAGTTATAGAAAAAGGAAGAATGTATTTTCTCTGTTAAATTATCTGCAATATTAAATGATCTTCAAAGGATGAGACAGAAGAAAAGCCCTTTAGCTTGTGATTCAGAGTGTTTGTTGGCATTTATGGTGAATCCACAGTGACAACAGCAAAAGACGGCCCCCTGTCCATTACAGGTGACTCTTGCTGTACTTTTCACAAGCACAAATAAACAGGTAATAACCTGTATATTTGAAACAAAAGCCATTCATGAGCTCTTGGCAGCTAGTGTGTGAAGCACACAGCGGAAATCCTTATCAGAAACGATTTAAGCACCAAATCTTTTTTGAGCGCCGAGCTAGACCTAAAGCCCCGAGTTGTTGATGTTGTGGGAAGTAGATATGAAGGCTTTCACAGTAATCATTTTGTATTGTTAAGCACTTCATTTCAAGCCTGTTGCAAATCCAGTTGGAGAGCCTTATCATTCAAAGAGCGAACAGCGAGCCTGGAAGATTTCTCTTTGTGCAGTGAATGTGGTGAAAGGACACAACCGCTACGTTTTTTCCCCATTTTTTTTAATGTAGCATAATTTCTTAATGTCCTTTTCTGAGTTATATATCATCGTTGCATCTTTCAGACAATTTCTTGAATCCTGTTGAGTAGGACAAAGCCCACTTTGGCATGTGTCTCTGAAATAGCTTTTGAAATACCAAATGACCACTTGTGAAATAGCATCTGAAGGCCATTTAGAGTGCATTCATAAACGCAAATATACACTTTAGCTTTAGACGGCTCTGCCCATCGCTGTCCTTCACCCACACACACACACATATACAGCACAAACAGGAGGGGGGGGGAAAAGACATCAACCTTTCTGGCATGTGCTGATGACTCAGTGTGGTATAAATCACATCTGATGGAAATATAAACACATATTTATACAAACATGGATCCAGTCACACACACCCCGTCAGCACTAACGCGCACAGACACCAACACATGGAGCTCTGTTCACTGCAGTAATCTCATTACTCCGTCACCTGCGACACAAGTGATTAATAAAGTCATATCAGAGACGTGATGCGGAGCAAAGTGTGAAAGTTGTTTCAGTCAGAGCACCAAACGGTATAAGCAGTTGAATTTGACAGAAAAAGGCTCTGTGCTTGAGGGTGCTGTGTGAATAAATGCAAGGGCTATATAGTTGAGAACACAGCAGATACATCACTTAGATATGGAACATACATAATGCACAAGAGATGCTATCACAAGTATGGTAATAAGAAACCAGAACAGGAGGAGGCTGGGTTTTATCAACTTTGAATCCATTCATGTAGTTTGTTTGATGGTGTGAGGGCACAAATTCTTAGTTCAAAAATATGTATTCTTTTTGTAAGACATACCCAGTGATGAACTGATTGTAAGTCGATGCGGAGCACTCACTGGATGCCTCGTACATAGATGTTTAAGCAAGCAACTTGTAGTCCCTAACTTCAGTGCTTTGGCACAAATATTGCATCATGAATGTTGATGAGACGAGACGGCTTGAGGAAGATCACTGAGAACAAAAAATATGTAAAAAATCTTGAGGAAAACATTTAGCTCTCTATTTGTAAAGTTTAAAGAGGATCAGGATTTTGTGCTTTTTCTCTTTCCTTTAATGTGTTATATAGTTTTTTGTGCATGTAAAAGGTCTGCAAAGTTACAAAGTCCACTCCAAAGGGAGTTATTTTCCTCCACAGAAACACTGAACTGCCTGAAAGGCCTTGCTTGAAGTCCCGCAACGAATCACAAGACCCATGGTTCAGATCGTATTTGAGTCACGGATCAGATAGGATCAGCAGAAAAGAAATGGAGCAAATATAATGTTTAGAGATGCCCCGATCCTGTTTTTTTGCCGTAGATACAGATTGCCAATCGTCGATGAGCCATATCGGCCGATACAGATCATTTTTGCTGTTGTTTTTAAATTTAAATGTTGTTTTTAAAATTCAATGTTATCCTTTTACTCTGTTATAGTCATCTATAGTGGTTATTTGCATAAAAACACACAATACAAATGATTAGGAAATATAAGATTGTATTTTTATTGATGAAAAATTCTTGGCATTAGTAGTTCTACTTGTATATTATAAGCTGCTTAGAGCTAGAGTTAGGAAGTTAAACAGGTCTTATTTCTTTCTCTAATATTTTATATTGCTGTGAAAACATTTCCTTCAAACAACTGTATTTATTCCAGTTTATCACCAAAAACTACATTTTACAAGATTACATTTGAACACATCATGATAACGTAACATCATCTTTACTGAACAGAGCCTGGCTGCACCATAATGGAACGTAATAGAACAGCAGGAGCTCAAACAGAGCGTTTCAGACAGAGGGTAGAAAGAGGTGCTGCAGCACAGCCACTATGGGAACATTAAAGCATGTAAAAATGTTCTAGTAGAAACCTAAAATACAAGTATGCACCTTAAAATAAGCATTACAGGTCCTCTTTAAATAACATGTGGCAACCCAAAGTCACAATTTGATTAAAGTTTCACAGTTCGTGTATTGCATCATTTCCAGTAAGTACAAAACAGTAAAGTACAAGTTTTTTATTCACTAACTGTAACAATATACAACAAGAATATATAGTCCATACTGTGCTGTATAAAATTAGGGGTGGTAGTATGGTATTGGGACACATATTTATATTCCATTTTCAGGTATTTTACCTGAAATTGGATTAAAAATGAAACAGTTTATAGAATCCGATTGTTGGGGAGGTGTTAGCAACATCATTGTGCAGCAGGTAGTGAGCAATGAGTGTGTCAGCTGGTCTGATTAATCTGTGAACGTCTTAATGCATCTTTTAGATATATCGACCCAGTGCACTGAAGTTGTCTTTTTAGCTCTGTATAAAACCGTCAAACACACACAGTTACATCTCAGACAAAATCATCTTCAAAAGATTCACAAATCTTGTGCAACTCTTCAAAGAGACGCATACTGTATTTTTCATGGGGAACACTTGTGAGGAGATGTAAGTGTCGAAGCCACACAGTTGGTAAGGGGAAGGCAGTTTTGTTTTTTTTGCAAAGCGCTGCCAAGAGCCCGACAAAACAGCAAAAGCCGGGATAGAAGTTCAATGTAAAGGAAGGTGGAGAGAGAAACGGAGAGATGAAGACTGAGTGCCAGAGAGAAAGAAAAGACATGCAAAGAAAGGTTTTGTTACCAGATCCGGAGTGAGGGAAATAGATGAAGAGTCGGAGCATCCAGAGAAAGAGAGAGGCAGAATGAAATTGAGATCAATACATACCTGCAGCAGCGGGTATTTTCGTCTTCGCACCGAGATTTAGTTTGGAATATCAATGGAGACTCAACAGTCGAGATGGAAATGCGAGAAACAAGAAAGGATGAGAGGGGAAGGGTCGAGGAAAAGGTTGTGGATAGACACAGCAGAGGAAAGACAGAGAGCCACGGGCAGATTAAAGAGAAGCCAGACGAGGCAGATGAGGGAAATTAACAACGGCATGAGAGACAGAGTGGCCCCAGAAACGGGTAGCAAAAAAATAACAATAGAAAATTGAAAGCTGTGACACATGGGGAGGACTGAAAAAGAGAGAGATTGAAAGCCAGACAGAGGAAGTTGGACAAATGGAAAGATGGAAAAAATGAGTTTCCGACCGGTGAGATGAGAGATTTGAGAAGAGGCGTGAGATAAATGAAGAAGTACAGTGGCCGGTGTCGAGGGGAAGACTAGCAAGACAGAATGCAGCAGTGACCGGAATTGATATGAGAAGGAGAGAGTGTGCCTGGTGTTGGTACAGAGAGATAATGTCTTTGTCTTAAAATGACACTTTACAGGTGGGCGGTAAAGCCACGGAGTGTACAGTTATACAAAGGGCTGGGAAAATGTTTTAAAGCCTCCAGTCTGTCTCTTTATCTCTCAGATTGTCATTCTGTCTGTACCACTTCCCTATTTGATGTCAGGATTGATATGTCTGGTGGAAACACACAGATCATCGACCCAGTCATGTCTTGTTTTTTTACTGTTAGCCTGGTGCCTATGCATACTGTACAGTACCGTCAGAGTGTTTATCACAAGTATTTACACACATTTTCTGTATAATTTGTGTTTTTATCTCTGCCCTCAAAATCCACTTTTAGTCAATAGCATGTCAAAATAAATGCCAAATGCCCATTTAGCTGCACTTTGCTCACCCCCAAGTCATGTCTTAGGCTCCTGTTTGGTAAAACTATTGGGGTGCTTTCAACCCCAACCTGTTTGGTGTGTTTCAAACTAACTAGAGCATTTGTTTTCATTAGTGTATCATCACCTGAAACTAAGAATTGTTGAGTTTTTGTTGGCTTAGAATGAGCCCTTCATGTCTACATAGGGAGCGGGTCCACTTCATGTTGCTCCACCATGTTTCTACAGTAGCCGGGTCTAGAGAGAGCCTTTCACGTTTTTTACGTTACCTGATGGCCGACACGCTTGTGAAACTGCGGTAACGTGAGCCGCAGAGTGCAAACCACACCACTAGATGCCGCTACACACTAGCTTTAAGTCTGGTTTGTTTAGGCTGTGAAAGCTGTCAATCAAACTCTGGTGCAGACTTAAAGGGATAGTTGAGGTGTTTTGAAGTGGGGTTGTATGAGCTACTTATTCATAATCAATGTATTACCTAGAGTAGATGATGGTCAGCACGCCCCCAGTTTGGAGAAGCAGACAGGAGTACCAGCACAGGAGCAAAGCAATGTCCTGCTGTGGGTGGGGTCGGCAGCAAAATGTATTTTAGCCACCTAAAAGAACAGCCCACCTAAATAAATCAATATCAGTGTCAGTGTACGCTATGTTTAGAATATTTTCACTGCTTTATCTTGCTATCAGACAGCCTTTCCTTCCCTTTTCCCCAGGAGGTAAAAATGAGTTAATAAAGAGGTATGTTGTGTTTGTGTCCTACTTGTTCCTTATTAAAAAGTAAGTCAAACATAATGACAACACCTTAATTAGTTCTAAAGATTAGTCAATTCAGTTAATAATTAAATGACTAAATGTTTCAGGACCAATTATATAAAGTTGTTTCTTTTATAACAGGACATAGAGACCTTTTTCATGGAAGCCACTTTGACACATCACAGTAGAAAAAGGCACATTTGTAAATAACAAAATTAATGAAGGCTGAAATCCATTTAGCCACTTCAGTTCATGTCATATCGGAGTTATCGTAATTACAAGTTTTTGACTTTTGAATAGCGTTCGTGTCAACATTGAAGTTGTAATTACAACTGGGAAAGAAGAACTCAAACATATATAGAAGCTTTGCTTCAGCCAAACACTTGTTGGTTAATGTAATTAAACCCAAATAGAAAGGATATGCTGTTATATTGTCAGTGCACAGTGACTCATCCCCGTCTCTGCTATCCATCTCATATGACGTGAAAGCAGCAGCACTGTCACAGCTTACTAATATTATTAGTAACACCTGCTTTCCCTACTCTGACAAGTCAAAAATGTCCACCGTTTTCATTCAAAACATCACGGCCTCATAAGATAAATTAGATTTGCAAACAGAGTTAAACGCAGATGGGCAGCTGATAAGAGCTGACAGGCACTAATTTAATGAAGCGCACATTAGTGTAAAATGCTAAATTCTCACAGACGTAATTTACACACGTTACTTGTTTTATTTATTAAGCTGTTTAATTACAATGAGGCTTAACGAGTCTCCTCTCGTGAATCTGTCCGTGTGTCTCCAGCCCAGTGTGAGGGTAAATAGAAATAAGGAAGAGAAGGAGACCTTGCGCCTGTCTCGCTCCACTAACTTCACTTTTTTTTAATTTCACCGAGCTCTGCTGCCTCTTTTATTGCTTTAGCTGGACTTGTGAGCCCGGCACCCTTGTATTAATTTCAATTTTCTAGCATAATCTAATTTCGTTCCCATCCTCCTTCACACTCTCCCTCCTGTTTTATTTTCTCTCTCCCCCGTCCTCCCCACTTGTTCCAATCCTCCCCACTTCTCTCTGCCGTTGTTTCATCTCAGGTGGAGCTGGAGAGAGGCAAGATCCTCCACATCAAGGCGCTGGCACTGGGTGACCTGAACAAGGCCGGCCAGAGAGAGGTCTTCTTTGAGCTGAACGGACAGCTGAGATCTGTGCTGGTTAAAGACACTCTCGCCATGAAGGTACACAGAAGGGATGGAGGGAGGTGGATAAATGATGGACGAGGGACAGATGGGAGGGTTTGAGAGAAGGATATATGTCTGCAGGTGAATGATAAATATGGATTACGGGAAAAACTGATGTTCTCTGAGCAAAAAAAAATGAAGTTTTATGACGGGGCCCTTGGCAATCACAGGTGAGTTTTATTCATAGAATCAAATGGCTTTGAGCGATAGATGGCAGCTCAGCAGGGAGCAATGATTCAATGGGTTGACTGACTATATGGCTGGGTCGTTGGCTGGATGAGTGGGTAAATGGAGGCAGGCGTGTGGGGATGACTCGGATGGATGATCGACTGGACAGACGGATGCATGAAATCTCTCTTTGTCCCTCCACTCAGGAAATGAAGTTCCATCCCAAGGCTCAGAAGTCCATCAAGGGTCAGGTGGGAGCGCCCATGCCTGGGAAGGTCCTGGAGGTCAAAGTGGAAGTGGGATCCAAGGTTAGTTTAATGTTAACTTGCTTATCCTCTTTTCTCTCAACGTTTCTTTTTTTTAAATCAGATTTTGATTACCTTACCACGCAGATAGTTTTGCTTTTATGTGATCTCTATTCTTTGATCACAGTTCCTCATTTAAATCATCATTTTCAAACTGTATTTTATGAAAGCAACAACATCTAAAGTTTAGCTTCTTTTGTTAGATGAATAAAAGTAGTTTCTATTCAGAGAAAAGGCCTGTTTATATATATATATATATATACACCTTTTTTGGTAACCTTGCTTTGAGGAATATTAATAAGATCCTTTTTTGTTTAATCAAAGAAAAACACAAACATCTTAAAATGAGCAATTATACAAGAACTCTGCCTAAACAAAATACTCAAATGTCAGTAAAAGTCTGATTTAAATCAGAAACTGTCTGATCAAAGTAAAGAACGACGTTCAATGCAAACTTCCAGTACTTACTTACTTTCAGTACTCTGTGCTGTGGCCACATTTTGGTCAGTACCACTAACATAGCCAGAAGAAAAAAACTGTGGTTGTGCATCAGAATAACCGGGTGTGCCACATGACCAGGGGTGGACTGGGACTGAAATTCAGCCCAGGACTTTAAGATGGAGAGGCCCTCTATGCTCACGCTCTGAGGGCTGCATTCACTGTCCAAATGCAAGTGAATGCGGCAGGGTCACCCTGCCGCTCTGTTTTCTACCGGCACTGGCAGCTTTCTGTGCAGCCTCTACCGGTCCCGGCCACATGCAACGACTGCTCGTGACCTTTTTATTCTGCTAAATGTGTGTGTAGGGTTGCTAACTTCCACTAGTAGAACTATAGAACAACTACAGATGGGTAGTGGTGGGTTGTATCGTTTAGTAATAGTAATTCTAAATAACTAAAAATTAATTCTGCATCTGATTTCTGGGTGTGCTAGCTGCCTCTTTGGGTGGCACAGGCACACTCTAGCACACCCGTGGCTATGCCATTGGTCTGTATAGGTCCAATACCCAGCTCTGAGGGTTAATTGAATTTTTGTTTGTGGTGCTCACAACTCATTACATCAAATTACATTTGTCAATGTTTTGAGCAAAACCACTAATGAAAGTCCATTGAGATGGAGGCAGAAATGTCAGACAAATATGTCCAAACCTGGACAAAGAACATGTCAACTACCTGCATACAGTTGTTGCTATGTTGTTTGTAATTTGGGTGAACAGTTCCTTTAAACTGAAACTCACATTCACACTAAGTGTTACTGGCTGAACTCTAATAATATGTTAAGCTCTTGCTTGCATTTGACATTTATCAAGGAAATTAGACTTTATGTTCTTTACAGGGCTGGCTAAAGGCTTAGGCCATACAGGCGGTTGCCTAGGGCGTCACCTTCTGTGGGGCATTGGTCGCCCTCTAAAAAAAAAAAGAAGAAAGCTAACTACTAATTTCCTCATTTCTGAAAGAAAGAAAGAAAGAAAGAAAGAAAGAAAGAAAGAAAGAAAGAAATCCAAATTTTGCCAAGGGCACCAAAAGGGCTAGAGCTGGCCCTGGTCCTTTATGCACTTTGAGTGTAGCTTCTTGTTAACCTTCGGCTTGTTCGGTGATCTGTGCATTTGACTCATGTTTTTAATGCTCTGTGAACTCTCTTTACAATCATGAAAGGTGGAGAAGGGTCAGCCGCTGTGCGTCCTCTCGGCCATGAAGATGGAGACCGTGGTCAACTCCCCGATGTCCGGCACCGTTAAGGCTATCCATGCCACGACCGACTCCTCCCTGGAGGGAGATGACCTGATACTGGAAATCGAGGAGTAGAGCGAGGTGGCAGAGGGAGGGCGGAGGGGAGTAGTAGTAGTAGTAGGCGGGAGATAAATCATCTGATTTTAGAAATGGTGAGGTGAAGGAACAGGGGGGGATAAAAAAAAAGGAGGAAGAGGAAATCCTTCATTAACTCATCTGTGGCAGTACTGACATTTTGGCCCCCAATTTGTACATATTCTGTTCGGTTACACTGGGGACACAAAATGAAGCACAGCTCCACACATATCCAGACACCTGATGGTATAAATAGTAGATGATATGACAATCCTAAATAATATATTAATCTGATGGGAATTCCTTATTGAATTGTACCACTAATCCTGTAATTCTCCCCTAGGTGTAGTGATTAGGTCAAAAAACAGTATATCTCAGTACACGTCTTAACATCCTGTCAACTTGTGGAAAATAACGTAATTTAGAAAACATTATATATCTGAATTGTGATACATTCCATTACTGAAATGCTAGTCTTAAATGTGATGTACTACAAAATGAGCTCACCATGTGTAACACTAACAGGGTCGTAAAAACATCTACAGAAACGCCACAAATTCCATTTCTATGCTGACGATGCTGCCTAGTATATTCAAAGTGAGTAGTAGGTGAAACTTTCTATTAATGACTACTAAATGTTTTTCCTTGTAATCATCAGGGTTCAGACAAAGAAGGATAGACTCGAGGATGTATTACCAAATCATTATTTTTTTGTTTCATATGAGAAAAATATTTTTTTGCAAGACATTATTAATCACTGACATTAGTCACAGTGGAGCGGTAGCATCTACTCACTGTTTTATAATAGGTAAAAATGATTTTGTTCTTTGGAAAGACAGCAAAGCACACTGGGGTTTCCACAGGGGCTGAAGCAAAGATCTCACAATATTTTGTCCAACCTGTTTTTAGATATATGTGATGACAAAAAAAAATATTTTCACAATAAGAGAAGCACAATAAAGCACCGTTTTAGGGTTGACGGGGGACACAGATATACATGCCAGAAACGTCCAAAGTGAAAAGGGTATTCTGTTACTGTATCAGTAATAGTAGATGGTTTATTTTGTTTTTGAAAGATCTGTACGGTGTTGACAGTGTTTCCCCATTCACACCTGTCTTTTAAAATCCCAAAGCCATAAGCATGTTATAGCGACACGGTTGAAATGAAGCTGTAGGCCATGTTGGAAACACCCAAACAGGATTAGAGATGTGATTTTCACAAAGTACCTCTGTTATAGTTGGTTTAACTGACGCTTTCTTAATCCTAAACCAGCTGTAGGGCTGCCCACTCAAACCAGTTGTGCTCGATCTGCTGGATCGTTTTACAGGTGTAAAGTCACATAGTCTTAAGGTGGCATTTGGGGCCTGTTTAGTGTCTCTGGTTTGATGTTGGAAAACTTGTCAGAGGAGCAGCTCCACTCGGTCTCTTCAGAACCAGACACAGATTACAGTGAACGGTCCTCCTCTGAGTGCTTGGGGATTTTAATGCTAGGTGTAAATGGGATTACACGGAGGCATGTGGTGTTATTTTCTGAGGCTCGGCTGATTAATTTATGAATTAATTCTCTGTCAAATGATGTGAAATTAGCCGGACTAATAAGAGACTCTGGAGACTCCCAGTAGCAGCACTCGGCTTTATATTTCTAATGTGTGTGTGTGTGTTTGCATAAATGAGTCCAAATGCACGCGTGTATGTGTGTGTGTGTGCGAGCAAATTTTAAGACAAAGTCAACCATAATGTTGCACCTCCAGAGACACAAAACACATTCTAAAAGAAATTAAATATTCATACACACGCACGGATGCAAAAATATTCACGCTAACACTCCCAGCCATCGAGTGCTGCCTGGATAAAAAGGAAACCAAATACACCTTACAGTGGTGTGGCTACGTCTCCATGGCAACACTGTATCCAAAACAACAACGACCAGCTATCAGATGATGTTACTGAATTAAACTCTCACAAGATTGAACTTTGTCTTAACTCCGTTTTCCTCTGTCAGGCCTTCTAGTTACTTGAAGGTCTTGATCTTTTTGAATGTTTAAGTACCCCGACTAGTGAAAGTAGACAGATGAGATCACATATCAGTTACAGTAGGAAAAGAAGCCAGAAAAGACACTACAACATCTTACTTTCCCAAAAAACGCCCGTGCAGCCCCGATAGAATACATCGATCGAAAACATAAAACTGTTTGTACTTGGCTGAATTGTTTCCAGCAGTTTCGCTCCATTACCTCGGAGAATGAGTCCCCCTTTTTGAACTATGCATCAATACTGAGCAGTGATGCTGAAGTTAATTAGAACACCGATATGTCTCCCCAGCCCGCTGCCGTGCCTCACTGTACCTCCTGGTTTTATCAGTCTGTTGAAAGAGGTGGGGATGGAAGTGGTGGGATCGTATGAATGAGTGTTTTTGACAAGCTGTTGCACAGTAAGTTCCCTCCTCCTCTCCTTATCGGCTCTCCTAGTTTATCTGTTTTCCAGCCTCGTCCATCTATCCAACCACCTTTTCATCACCTTTTCCTCTCCATTCCTCTCTCTTCTCTAAATAGTATAGATTTTCACGTGAAGGATGATGGCATCATGTTAATAAACTGTATCGCAGTGTTTCTGTCTTAGCCAGCATTGATTATAACAACCATAATTATGACACTGTGCTACTGTTCAGTGTCTGGGGGGGGGAAAGAATAAATTAAAGAAAAAGTACACACAGCTGGGAAATGTTATTTGTTTCAGAAAGGGGGATAAAACATTGACCTCTTCTTGAGCTCACACTACCAAGAGGTGAACCGTCGCAGAGAGTATGAAAATAGGATCTGTGACATTTATTTTTTCATTCTATTTCTTTCCTTTGTGTGTTTTTATGAAACCAAACAAACTGTTTATTTACTCTCTCGGTTTAGCAGGCGTGACCGCCTGCAGATTCAAAATGTCTCCGTGGAATTTCTATCAAAATGTTCACTCGTTGTCTTTCATTTTCTTATTTCTAAATAATCCTACTTGTGAAATCGACATTTTAGTTTAATCGTTGTCATTTACTGAGGTAGTTTACATTTAAAGATCTAAGTATGTTTAAAGTCCTAGGGAAGACTGAGCTGGAGCGCACAAAAAGGGAAATATGAAAGCGATAATTGTTCTTGTTCTATTGTACTTACAAATAAAGTTAACTATAGCTGAATCTGCATTGTGTTGGTGTGTGTTGCATATTCTACACAGCAGGCAGAACATGAGCCCCAAGCACTGCAAGAATAAAGACTGAAGGCCAGCTTAGTTAATGGTTTTCAAGAAGAAATGTCACCATCACAACCTTCTATCATCCGGTCTCCGAAGGTCTCGCTACAAAGCAGACTGATCAGCTCAATGCTGTTCAGAATGAAATATATATTCAGTACGTAGTTTGCTTTCTAAAGCTCTAAAGACCAAAGCTTTCAGAGAAGCAATATATTATATTGCATCTCTGAAAGCTTGAGACCTGTTTCAGGTCGGCCTGGTAAATCGCAGCTCTCTCACAATGTGTCCACCTACTAACTGATTAGATTTCAACAATATATGTTCAAGTGAAAAGACTGTCACAGGCCAAAACCCTGCCACATCTACAGGATGTAAAGCATTTAATTAGACTGTACAATTTTATCACATTTACTACTTCTGTATAATGTTACAGGGATGTTGGAGCAAGGCCGACTTTGGGTTATTTTACAAAGGCATGCTCATTTTATTCCCTACATGCACATCACAATTCAGCTTGTATCAAAGTGTCATAAAAAATGTCACACTATAGTATGTCGCAAAAAAAAATCTCATAGCATAATACACCATAAAAATGCCATAAAAGGTCATAGTATCTTGTAAAAAATATCATAGTATAGTAAGTCATAAAACATATAGTATATTATGTCGTAAAAAACAGTCATATATCATATGTTATAACAAATGTCATAAGAAAGTCGTAGTATAGTATGTCATATGTTGTATGTCTATGGGTACCCACGAGTCTCCCCTTTACAGACATGCCCACTTTATGATAATCACATGCAGTTTGGGGCAAGTCATAGTCAAGTCAGCACACTGACACACTGACAGCTGTTGTTGCCTGTTGGGCTGCAGTTTGCCATGTTATGATCTGAGCATATTTTTATGCTAAATGCAGTAAATGTGAGGGTTTCTGGACAATATCTGTCATTGTTGTGTGACAAATGTGTGTTGTTAATAAATATATATATATATTTGCATAAAGCAAGCATAATTGCCCACTCCCATGTTGATAAGAGTATTAAATACTTGACAAATCTCCCTTTAAGGTACATTTTGAACAGATAAAAAAATGTGCGATTAATCACGATTAACTACGGACAATCATGCGATTAATCGCAATTAAATATTTGAATCGATTGACAGCCCTAGTTGTTTCATATAGTTTAGTTTGAGAAAAAGCAGACACATCTCCCTTTAAGGTAAATTGTTAACAGTTAAAAAATGCCATTAATGTGAGATTAATCACGATTAACCCTGGACAATCATGCAATTAATCAAGATTCAATATTTTATTGATTGACAGCCCTAGTTTTTAAATATTTTTTGATAAGGGGCATGTTTATCAGCAATAACATTAAAAGATTGTAAAAAGTTTTCCAGTGTCTCGGTAGAATCAGTAATAGAGTCTGTCTGTAGTGGGAGAATGTGCAGGGATGATACAGGGTCCTGGCTCCTCATGAGCAGAACGGAAGGGGAACCAATTAGCCTGGTGTTAGGAACCCGGGGACGACAACAGAGGTGGCACTAGTCAGAACCAGCGTGGAGTCGGCCAGCGCCGCTGCGGGAGTGATTCGGCCACCTGTTAGCGGAGCACCGAGGTAGGAGCACCAGAAAACCAAATGTTTGTTTAAAGTCATTTCTCCCTCAACCAGTCTGGATGTAACGTTCTGCCGTCGGCTCTAAATGACTTCCTGCTCTACCAGAAGAGGATGAAACGGTCCAAGTTGGAGACATTGTGGGCGCCGCAGGTTGATTAGAGCCAGGTGAGCCAGGTGGGAGGAGACGCCCACTACCAACACCACAGCCACGAGGGGGATGAGGCCGGATGTGTTCCTTACAGGGAGCAGAACTAATGCACAAAAAAGTCACTTTTCAGTAGTTCAGACTGCTCCTTGTGGACTCGTGAACTGGACGTTGTGGACGTGGAGCTGGTTCTCCTGGAGGCGGAGTGCAGGTGTCCAGTACTGTTTCCTGTTGACACGTGTTTCCCCTCCTACCTGAACCTGAACTTAACCTGAACTTGGTGGCTGCAGAGGGACAAAGCCAGGGAAGCATTGTGGTGGTGTTGTTGTCGGGAGTGATGGAGGTTTCTGCAGCCAGTGAGTCCAGGAATCACTCATCCTCTTGGATCCGGTAGAGCTCAGCTTGGAGATGAACCTTCAAGTTCAGTGACTCGTTTCTGACTCAGCTGGAGGCGTCCAGAGCAGTCCGGAGGAGAGGTGAGTGTTGGCATTGATGAACAAATGTAAAAATGTAACTGCAGTGTTGGTTTGTCTTGTCTTTGATAAGTGCAACATAAACAAATCTGTGTTATTATTAGGGCCGGAGCAGTGATAATGTCGGGCCAGCTGCCCTATTGAAACAGTAGTGCTTCTTCTTTTTCTTTCAAATGAATCGCCTTTTTGATGAGCTTAACATGCTCATAAAGTTGTTAAACTTGGCACGCTTATCAGATGCGGTGAAAAATGTGATATTTTAAGGATCTCAGGCTTGGCTGTTGCAAAATTACTCACTAGCGCCCCCTAGAAAGTTGTAAAAATTGAGCCCCTCCCTCCGGTTTCACCTACATGTATGAAATTTGGCAGACAGATGTAACATGGGGAGACGCACAAAAAAGCCTCTTAAAGGTATGGCCAAAACTCAACAGGAAGTCAGCCATTTTGAATTTAATGTGTGATTTTCGCCCATTTTTAGCGTTTTACAGGCCGTGTACTTTAACCAACTCCTCCTACAGATTTAATCAGATCGACTTGAAATTTGATCAGGACCGTCTTAAAACCTCAAGGATGAAAAGTTATTCAAATGGGGAGTTTTCACTGAACCACCTGACTGTGGCATGGCGGCCATTTTGAGCCATTCGCCATGAAACAGGAAGTTGTTGTTACGTCAAATCTGCTCCAAATTTCTCAGCCATGATGGTGGTCCAGGCCAATATATATTCATAGCCCCGCCCCAAGACGGTAGCCACGCCCCCTTTCATAACTAATGAACCGTTTGTCGTAGAGTCTTGTGGCAGGTGTCATTGCACTCATCAGAGTTCTGGTTTCATTGTGCCTGGCTGAGTCCATTGGCTTCCCGCCAGCACCCCCGACGCGCTGGAAGGTGCAAGGGCCCGTTGCAGCTTTAATTATTATAATTATCAACCACACAAGATGTATTTATTAACAGATTAAACCTCCATTGCACAACAAGAGACTAATAGCCCATAATCTAGTGTTAAGTATTACAATTACACAGAAAATGTGTTATGTTTTGCAAAACAGGGTCGGCGTTTCAAATACACATACTTTTAATTTTTACTTTTGGTAAGTACTGCAGACTTACAAGTCTGTTCTGTTGCATGCAGTATGCATACACACATAAGATAATACTTCATCATAAAATCTCGATCGCCCTATAGTGGAATATAAGTCATGAAGCCGGCCTCCTCCATAGTCATAGTATAGTATGTCGAAAAAAAAATGTCAGAGTATAGTATGCCATAAAGTGTCATACAAAGTCATCCTATGTCATGAAAAACACAATTAGATTAAATTTTTATATTAAACTTTATTGTCATTGTACAAATAAAAATCCAGGTACTGAGACAAAGAAATGCATGTATGTACAGTGTAAAAACTGATTAAAATATTGTATGTCGAATAAACAGTAAGTGCTGTGAATACACTAGATATATAGAGTATGAACAGTATTAACGGTGTGTATGTTTGCTGTCACAGAGGTGCAGACTTCAGCAAGGTGTCAGCTGAGGAGAGAAAGCTGTTCTTGAGCCTGCTGGTCCTGGAATGGAGATCCTGTAGCACCAAGCAGAGGACAGGAGGGCATCAGTCTGTAACAGGGTGAGTTTTACTATTACTTTCATAGTATAGAACATGGCTTTCATGGCTTTTTTTCTAAATACTATATTGAGACTATTTTTTATCTTACGACATACTATACTATGACTCTTTTTCGTCATACTATACTATGACTTTCTTAATTTTTCTACATATACTATGTCTTTTTTTCAACATACTATAGTATGACTTTTTTATTTTTTCGACATATTATACTATGACTTTTTTATGGGTTTTTTTTACATACTATACTATGACTTTTTTTATTATTTTGACATACTATACTATGGCCTTTTTACATCATACTATACTATGAATACTTTTCGACATACTGTATTATGACTTCTTTCCGACATACTATGCTATGACTTTTTTTCGACATAATATAGTATGACTTTTTATTTTTCCGACATACTATACTATGACCTTTTTTATGTTTTTGACATACGATACTATGACTCTTTTTCGTCATACTATACTATGACTTTCTTTATTTTTCTACATATACTACGGCTTTTTTTCAACATACTATAGTATGACTTTTTATGATTTTTCAACATACTGTGACTTTTTTAATTTTTGATATACTATACTATGGCCTTTTTACGACCTACTATACTATGACTTTTTTATATTTTTCCGACATACTATGCTATGACTTTTTTTTGACATAATATAGTATGACTTTTTATTTTTCCGACATACTATACTATGACCTTTTTTATGTTTTTGACATACTAAACCATGACTTTTTTTATTTTTTCGTATACTATACTATGGCCTTTTTACGACATACTATACTATGACTTAATTTTATTTTTTCGACATACGATACTATGAATACTTTTAGACATACTGTATTATGACTTTTTTTGACATACGATACTACGACTCTTTTTCAACATACCATAGTATGACTTTTTTATGTTTTTTTGACATACTATACTCTGACTTTATTTTATTTTTTCGACAAACTGAACTATGACTTTTTTTCAACATAGTATCGTATAGTATGTTGAAAAAATATGTCACAGTATAGTATGCCATAAAAAACGTAATTAGGTTAAATTGTTATATTAAACTTTATTGTCATTGTATAAAGTCCAGGTACTGAGACAAAGAAATGCAATGTATGTACAGCGTATAAACTGATTAAAATGTTGGATAGTGGATCCAGGATAGTATGAATACACTAGATATATACAGTATGAACAGCGTGTATGTTTGCTGTCACAGAGGTCCAGACTTCTTGAGCCTGCTGGTCCTGGAATGGAGATCCTGTGGCACCAAGCAGAGGACAGGAGGGCATCAGTCTGTAACGGGGTGAGTTTTACTTTCACGGCTTTCTTTCGACATACTATACCATGCCTTTTTTTCCAACATACTAAACTATGAGTTTTTCAAAAAAAAAAAATCGACATACTATGACTGTATTTTTCGACACTCTCTACTATGATTCTTTTTCGACATACTATACTATGACATAAAACATTGTCATACAAAGTCATAGTATGTCATTAAAAAGGTAATTAGATTAAATTGTTATATTAAACTTTATTGTCATTGTACAAATAAAAGTACAGGTACTGAGACAAAGAAATGCATGTATGTACAGTGTAGAAAATGATTAAAATATTGTATGTAGAATAACAGTAAGGGGTATGAATACATTAGATATATAGAGTATTAACAGTGTGTTTGTTTGATGTCACAGAGGTGCAGACTTCAGCAAGGTGTCAGCTGAGGAGAGAAAGCTGTTCTTGAGCCTGCTGGTCCTGGAATGGATCCTGTGGCAGAGGGCAGGAGGGCATCAGTCTGTAACGGGGTGAGTTTTACTTTCATGGTTTTTTTTGGACAGACTATGCTACGACTCTTTTTCCACAAACTGTATTATGACATTTTTTCACATAGTATGCCATAAAAATGGTTATATTCAACTTTATTGTCATTGTACAAATAAAAGTACAGGTACTGAGACAAAGAAATGCATGTATGTACAGTGTAAAAAGTGATTAAAATATTGCATGTAGAATAAACAGTAAGTGCTATGAATACACTAGATATATAGAGCATGAGCAGTATGAACAGTATTAACGGTGTGTTTGTTTGCTGTCACAGAGGTGCAGACTTCAGCAAGGTGTCAGCTGAGGAGAGAAAGCTGTTCTTGAGCCTGCTGGTCCTGGAATGGAGATCCTGTGGCACCAAGCAGAGGACAGGAGGGCGTCAGTCTGTAACGGGGTGAGTTTTACTTTTACTTTCATAGTATAAAACATGGCTTTCATGGCTTTTTTTCGAAATACTATACCATGATACTTTTTCGACATACTACAATATGACTTATAATATAATATAGCTTTTTTTTATTTTTCCGACAAACTGGGGAAAAAAAGTTTGGAAATTTGTGTTTGGTGGATTATTTCTCTATTGTTCCAATGCTAATGGTCATTGTATTTTACATGGTTGGAAAGCCTGTTTATTTACCTTCACAATGATGTCCAACTTGTAAGGATCATGCATTTGTGGGATGAGCAGCACAGCTGATTATGTGGGTAGCGCCCAAGAAAAAATTGCCAAAATGCTCCGTCAATGGTAAACAGTGTATTCTCCTGTTGGTGTTGACTCTTGTTTTGAGTTGTTTGGTGGATTGGATGATTGAACTCTCTATCAGTAACAAGGAACAAACAAGACATATTGGCTATTTTACACTTTATTCATTTAATACACCGTCAGGAGCCTCAGTAGCGGAGGAAGATCCATATGCAGCCACCTCCTCATCATGCTGGTCACCAACCTGGTCACACATTGCTGTGGGATGGCGTGCTGTACGTGTTAGAGTGACCAACACAACCACGGTGACTGACCTGCAATGAATCCTAGTTGAGGAATGGAACGCCATCTTCCACCCGCTCCTGAGGGTGTATTAAATGAATAAAGTGTAAAATAGCCAATATGTCTTGTTTGTTCCTTGTTACTGATAGAGTTCAATCCACCAAACAACTCAAAACAAGAGTCAACACCAACAGGAGAATACACTGTTTACCATTGGCGGAGCATTTTGGCAATTTTTTCTTGGGCGCTACCCACATAATCAGCTGTGCTGCTCATCCCACAAATGCATGATCCTTACAAGTTGGACATCATTGTGAAGGTAAATAAACAGGCTTTCCAACCATGTAAAACACAATGACCATTAGCATTGGAACAATAGAGAAATAATCCACCACACACAAGTTTCCAAACTTTTTTTCCCCTGAGTTTACTATACTATGACTGCTGCTCTCTTTTTCGTCATACTATACACAATGTTGAAAAAGAGTCATAGTATAGAATGTCGAAAAATAAAAAGTCATACTACAGTATGTTGAAAAAATGGAAAGAGTCAGATTAGTATGAAAAAACTCCTCAGCTGACACCTTGCCTCTGTGACAGCAAACATACACACTGTTAATACTGTTCATACTCTCTATATCTAATGTATTCATAGCACTTACTGTTTATTCTACATGCAATATTTTAATCAGTTTTTACGCTGTACATACATGCATTTCTTTGTCTCAGTACCTGCACTTTTATTTGTATAATGACAATAAAGTTGAATATAACAATTTTTATGGCATACTATGTGAAAAAATGTCATAATACAGTTTGTGGAAAAAGAGTCGTAGCATAGTATGTCCAAAAAATAAAAAAGTCATAGTATAGTATGTAGAAAATGTAAACTTCGTCATACAGTATGTCGAAAGAGTCATAGTAGTATGTCGAAAAAATAAGTAAATCGTAGTATAGCATGTAAAAAAAGTCATAGTATAGTATGTTGGAAGAAAGCCATGAAAGTAAAACTCACCCCGTTACAGACTGATGCCCTCCTGTCCTCTGCTTGGTGCCACAGGATCTCCATTCCAGGACCAGCAGGCTCAAGAACAGCTTTCTCTCCTCAGCTGACACCTTGCTGAAGTCTGCACCTCTGTGACAGCAAACATACACACTGTTAATACTGTTCATACTGTTCATACTCTCTATATCTAATGTATTCATAGCACTTTCTGTTTATTCTACATACAATATTTTAATCAGTTTTTTCACTGTACATACATGCATTTCTTTGTCTCGGTACCTGTACTTTTATTTGTATAATGACAAAGTTTAATATAACAATTTAATCTAATTGTGTTTTTCATGACATACTATGACTTTGTATGACAATTTTTCATGGCATACTATACACTGACTTTTTTTCGACATAGTATGTCAAAAATATGTCATAGTACAGTAATGTCGAAAAAATAAAAAGAATCGTAGTATATTATGTTGAAAAAATTAAGAAGTCATAGTATGGTATGACGAATTTTTTTAAAAAAAGTAATATTCATGGTGAAAACATAAAAAAAAGGCATGGTAAAGTATGTTGAAAAAATTAAGAAAAAAGTCATAGTATGTC